>LPNX011207303.1:310253-359977 GCA_001517045.1 Pseudotsuga menziesii
GTATCTAAATACCTCGGTTGAGTTATTTAAATACCTCGATCGAGGGTTTTTAAAGCCCGCAATACCTCGGTCGAGGGCTTGATAAAACCTCGGTCGAGATATTAAGACCTCGGTCGAGGGATTAACAAGCCCTCGACTGAGGTGCGTTTTTCTGTTTTTGCCGAAATGCGCTTGCCAAAAAGTGTTACCCAGGTCCACGGATTCACCCAAATGTGATATTAACAAGAGGTAAAACACAATTATTAAAAGAAAATTACTAATATCCAACAACAAAGGAAGACAAAACTCACCCTTGGCCTCCGAAGGAACCAAAAATGTGCTTCCCTCTGAAGTACTCTGAAATCCTTGCACCTTTGGGCCAGAAGCATTATTATATAGTCCATTAATACTCAATAGTTCATGTCCTTTTGTTCTTTCCAAAACATCTTGTCCATTTTCCCATTCCCTCTCCAATTTCCTAGACGATGCCAAATTGGGAGTGGAATAATGGCTTGATCTTTCTATAGAACCTTCTGACCTTGAAAATAAAAATATTGACTGCTTGCTATTCTGAGACTTCCATGAACTTGATATTTCCTTTGACAGCCCATTGCATTTATCAGTCTCAACAAGGAGCAAATTTGCTAAATTGTGAGGAATATTTAATACCTTATCATCTGAATCAAAACTCAAAGACGATATGTTTGAAATTATATTGTTTTCTCCAACATATGATCCATTCATATAAACTTCTGGAAGGATATTACACACCAAATTCTCCAAGCATTCTAGCTTTCCAGAACTGGCATTATAATCTCTAGCAATTTCTACTTTCTCGGGAATTTGAAAACTAGCACTTGAAATTCTATCGGTTGCATCTAACATAGACTCATTTTCAAAATTTTGGATAGAGCTTGTACTAGTATTTCCATCTTCTGAAACTAATCTTTCCTCTAACATAGGCTCATTTTCACAATTTTGGATAGAACCTGCACTAGTGTTTTCAACAGTTGAAACCGGTATCCTAAAGCCCAAATAACGGTTGATCTAATGTTATCTGGTATAAAGTTCTCATATTGCAACACCTTCATCAAATCGCTCATAAACTCGGGATCATTTGAAAAAAATGCCCCCAGTTCTTCATGGTTTTCACTTGATTGCATCAATACCGTAAAGGCAAAAAGTTGAATGCATGACTGAAGTCAGTTGAACATGTATTTTGGGGTTTCATGACTGCCAGATCTTTAGGTAATGCATTGTTGATGAATCCAACATTCTTTGACACCCCTCTTTTTAATTGGAAAGGAGAGATGTTTGGGGGCAGGTGAATGATCAAAAATTTTGGGAGAAGTATATAGAACGCAATCATATTTACAGGCATATCCTTTTGAGTGATGTTACCCCTTTAATTTTTGATCACCACAATTAGTTCACAGTGAGCAACACAATTTCATCTAGGACTGGCTATAATTTGTTTTAAAATGATGACTCTCCTTATGAGTGATCTACATAATCACAGCCTGCCCCTAGTATACATTTATTGTATTATTTATTAATAATCAATGACATATAAGATGCATTTTCAGAAATAAATACCGCAGGAAATTTCTAATCAATGAATCATTGATCTCAAACTACTACATAAGTTATCTTATCCCTCACCTTCTTGCCCAATAATACTGTAGGTTATGTCTTTTTACAAACAATTTGACTGACATTCAAATCCCTCAAATTCAAAAATGCATGTGACTATGTATCACTGCCCCATTTCCATTTTATATCATTTAGAATAAAAACAATTTTACTAACACCAACTGTGAACACCACTAACAACCTAATAATATAAACTCAATTATGACACATAACAGTGCATGAAAAATGTCATAGTACATGATCTTCTTCAAGTGTTCGAAGTCATCCCTGAGTTTCATGTCAAGACCATTGGATACCACCTGATTGGTTTGGCCACATCCTTTGAGGACTACAATGAGAAACAACAACACCATGCACTGATAAATTATCCCCCAAAGTTGAAATGAAAACAAGCAAACACAGAAATGAACACACACACAAATGACTTCAATACCTGCTCTACAAACACAAGTAGCTACAAAGGAATACAGACTATTTGATGGAATTTGATTTTAACATCAGCAGGTTTTAGTGTTATGGTTTTTCCTGATTTCAAATTGATGGAAAATTTGGTTATGATAACATTGGAGGATATGATAGAAGTGGAATGGGAGGAAGATCTAGATATGGTGATGAAAGACCCCATAGTTGGCACCTAGGATGTGCATCTGGTGGCTTCCAAGGTGGATCTCTGGGTAACCTGAATAGTACTCTCTTAGTTGTAGTACCCTACAAACTCTGTGATGTCTTAATAATTGATATGTTATGTTGTGCAACTGTCTGCTGCTACACAAGGCTAGAGATGATGTATGTGTGTGTTGGTTAACATAGGTTCTCTGTGATTCCTGACAGGTTGTTATTTGTCATATTTTCTACTAATATTCGGGTATGTTTCCCCACATAATAATGTTTTTTCTTGTCCATGTTGTAGACTGTCCAGGCTCTAGATGTGCTGGCTTTGGTGAGATGGGAACCCCTCAGCTGTAAGTGGATATCAGAGTTCAGGTGCCATATTTTTTTCATTTGGGTTTGTGTTTGTTGAAGTGTTTTTCACCTTTTTAAAATGAAATGTTTTTGTTGCAAAATGATTTCTGTCATTTCTAATACATTGTTCTATTATAATATCAAGCATTCTACGCATTCATATCCACTGCCTATTTGTTCTTCTATTTTTGTATAGATTAATGTTTTCAAAGCCTTTGAAAGTTGAAACTATGACATTATGGTTTAGTCTATCAATAAATTTAAGTGCATTTGTATATTTGATAATCCAATAAAATATGGGTGCTTTCAAGGGAGGTTTGATGACCTATAAACAATTTATTAATGAACTAGAGGATCACATATCACTGACTGAAGCAGGGCGTAGGTAGTTTCCCTTACCAAATAAATTCTTGAGACCTCTTATGTTGAAACAAATGCTCCTTTACATTTTTATCTGCATTTATTTTCATGTGAAATCATGCATGATCATGACAAAAATGGTTTTATGTATATCAGATACCAAGCATACAGAACAAAATACATTACCACCTAGAAACGTGCATATTTTTAAGCTCACAAAGAAGAGGATTGGTAAGCTGTTTTAAAGCATTGGCACATTAATTTGTGATTGACATTCAAATTGTATATATATTTTGATGTTATTTCAATTCCCATATAAGCCTTGGCTTCTTATTTGTGATGTAGGCTGAAGGATAAATACGACCCTTCACACTTACAAGCTGTCGTACAAAGGTTAACCTCCTGCTTTCTCTTTTGTATGCAAGTATGTTGTATCATATAATTAAAATCCATATTATTTTTATATCTGCATGATAAAGTAATTTTCTATTTTGGTAGTTGATAGAAATTATTCTTGATGTTCAAAGAGAAATGAAAACGAAAAAGCAACTGCAAAGGAGTTCCTCTTGGAGCTACATAATGGAACCCTAGACATGTGAGTTACTGTTTCTGTGTATATTTTCATCACTTCTATTAATGCAAATATTAGCATTCTTTACTCGATTATTTTTCTGACATTTGTGGGGTTTTGAATGTAGAGGTCCAAGTTCTACTTATTCTATAGCATTATCTACAAAAGGTGGTCAAGGGAGTGACCACAATTCAGATTATGATGTTGAGGTTAGTGGCAAAAGACTCTAGACATGTTAGGGGCCCTACAAAGGAAAATGACCTCGTTTCTAGTGCTCCCAAGGCTCCTCTAGTGAGTTATGAACCTAGGTGAGTTAAAAAGGATATAAAACTTGGACGGGCTCTTATTTACAAACTAGATATAGAGAAAGGTATAGAAGAAAATATTCTTGGTAGTTCAGAGAAAGACAAGTTTGAAGGAGACAAATATGTAAGTGGCTTAATAGGTTTTGTAATTGCGAAAGACAAATACTGTGAAGGGACTTGAAGGTCTAGATCTTTTGGATGTTGTTGCTACCTACATGTGGCAAGTTCATGGATTGGATTATTATGGAATGATTGAATTAAAAGAATCTCCCAAGGGTCTACATCATGTGAGAGAAGAAAGTAAGAACAATCATGATGAGTAATCCACAGCTGCAGCCGAATGGGAGAAGAAATTGGATTCTACCTGGAAAGCTAGATTGCAGGGTAAACACAGACATGAACACACACACAAATGACTTCAATGCCCACTCTATAGAAACCCATATATTTTAGAAATCTAACGAAGAACACAGAGGTTAGGTCAAGCTCTGTGCTCTGGGCAGTTCAAAGATCACTTCTCCATTTCCTTTAGCTTCCTCCCATGGTTGCTGAATATTTTAGTGACAAAAATGTTGCATTCAAAAGACTCTTGGCCAATCCCAAATAAAATATGTGCTTTGACCATAGTACAAGGAATACCTAATGGGAATTGGTTACTTAATGGTTTTTCATGTCTATTTTTCCTCTCATTGAATTAAATAGACCTTACCAGATGTGAGTTGTTTATAATAGTTGGGTGTTTTCCTCGGTCTGAGTCTCCCGATTCTATGAATATCGACATTTTGTTAGGATGCGTGTACCTCAAAGGTATTATGGCACCTATCTGCCTAATTTTAAAATCTATGAATCTTCATAGAATTTGAAAATGTGTAAAAACACTGCTGGCTCTTCCAGGTCTTATAGAGTGTGGGTGTGGGGTTTTAGTGTCACTCAATTTCATTTCTGCCCTTTAAATCACCCCAAAAAAACAAAAAAAATTACAAATTGTATGTGTTAACCAAAAAGTCAAAATCGTCCCTAGACGGCTCCTTTCGCAATTATTAGCACCCATAGTTTTTTTCTTTGTATTTGGGATCGCCCACACTGACATAAAAAACCCCATTATCAGGTCATAAATCCCAAAAATCACTCGCATAACAAAACCCCATTTCGGTCATGAATCCATTGAACACCCTCCCATTAAATCTCCAATTGGCTTATCAGATCATGAATCCCCAAGATCACACGGACACACAAAACCGACCTCCTACTGCACTTACGCAAAAATTCCACCACTATAGAATCTCTGAGGAAGAAAGCATATACTGACCAAGCGATATCTTCTTGGGACATTTATCCTTAAAAAAACATAGAATAAAAGAATTGAGCTAGAATCCACAAATTTTTTAGAACAGAAAAATAGTATTTCATATGCTTATGAATCGTGTCAATGTCTTGGGATACTTACGAAGGTCTCTTCTCCCATGCTAAATTAGAGAAACCATCGGCTTCCACCAAAAACCCTCACTCACAAGAACATAAAGCAATCAACAATAGAAACAAAGGGATCTGGTT
This sequence comes from Pseudotsuga menziesii, assembly GCA_001517045.1. NCBI lineage: Eukaryota > Viridiplantae > Streptophyta > Pinopsida > Pinales > Pinaceae > Pseudotsuga > Pseudotsuga menziesii. The sequence continues at coordinate 315,639 of LPNX011207303.1, forward strand.
TGATTCCTATTAGCTGCATTTAGGTAAAGAGTTCCAAATATTCTTGAGTGCATCCAACCCTACCATAAGCTCGTCCAACCCTTCCATAAGTTGCATTCATCGCCATCCACTAGACCGCTCAGATATTTGATCAAAGACTGGAGGCTATTAATTAGGTAGGTCCAATTGGGAGAAATTTTCAGTCTTTATGTTTATTTTATCTTTTGTAATGGAACAATTTTTTATTCTTTTTATTTTATTTTTATTTTTTAATTAAATTAAAAATATTTTAAAATGTGAAACATTGCCATGAAAATATTATTTTCATTTATTTTGTTGTTTTTATTCTTATTTTTTATTTTATGTTTAACTCGTTACTATAAATTACATAGAAAATTGATATATTATTTAAATATTAACATATTGTATATTATATATATTATAATACTATAAATTAACTCATCGGATGGGGTGACGGTGCAAGAAAATGAGCAGTTGAGTGGTGATGGAACGACCATTTACTAGGATAAGGTACGAGGTGGATGGAAATTTAATATGCCTCTAATATGAATGCTTGAACATGCTAGGTCAACGTAAAAATTAACTGTCATTTATGGATACTGAACTTGGCAGAATCATGACAACAACAACACCAACGCCTTCAAATTCTGGGCAATAGAGTCATTTTACAGAGAGAGAAAGGTATCCTTAGGAACTGAGCAGAGAGAGTGCACAATCTGAAACAAGATTTATCGGTGCATTGTTGTTGTAGACATGGTAAGGGAGATCTAGGGTTCTTTTTTTTTAGTTTAAGAAAAAAAAAGGTCATTTTTTTTATGCAAAGAGGTACTTGCCAAAATTTTGACCTTTTGAACATAGTCGTGATGAGAAGACTAGTAGACAGGTAAAACCAACGAATTAATGGAGGACACAAACTTGGTGAATTTCACTAATAAGACTTAAAAGACTCTTGCTTGTCGAAATTTCAATCGACTGTCGAAAGGGTCAAACTATGATGCTTTTTGTCAAATGAGATGTGGAAATTGCTAGGCTGATGAGCTAAATGTGATGGTATAAAAAATAAGACATGAAAATGCATAGTGTGGGAAATGAAAAATCTTTGAAACTCGGCTTTGCCTCTGCAATGGATGTTATATTGATCCAATATTTTTTCTTATCGAACATGTCGAGCCGACCAACCCGATATCGAATCTCATCTAAACGAGTTGTCAAAAGTAAGCAGAACCTGATTTGGCTTGTGGTTTGGCCATTGACATGACTTGCAAATGGTATGGGAATAGGGCATGATGATGATCAGGTTTGGAATTTCATTTCGTCTTTGCCCTTCAGACTAATTTTTGTTTTTTTACGTTTTGGGTTTTTATTTTCCCAAACATATAAAGTTTTATTAAAAAAAAGTTAGTGTAGAATTTTTTCATTAATAAATTTTTATTAAAGAATTTAAGCAATGAAAATATTTTTTTTAATATATACTAAAAGAAATATAATAAAAATACTTTCCAAATATAACACAAACCATAAATGACACCCTCCAACATTATGCAATATACACCCACCAGAATCCATATTACTTGCAATTAAAATTTGGGTTTAGAAACCACTATCAAAGTTCAACCTCTATAAAAATTAAGAAAAAATTAATGGCGGCTTACAGAAATAGCTAAACATCAAAAATACGTCATTACTTTTTTACCAAAATTAAAACATCACTTCCTCTCACACCTGGCAAATTAGTATGCATTTAGGAGGTACTCACACCTCTCACACCGGGCAAATTAGTATGCATTTAGGAGGTACACACCGCTTGGAAAGGTGCATTTAAAACTAAAAACCATGGTTTTGTTTTTAAATTGGATGAATAACTATGAAAATCAAGCCCAATTCTAATGTAAGAAATGATTATAACTCAATGGTATATAAAGGTTTCAATTATATCTAAATAAATTTTAATACCAATGAAATTAATTATAGTTAAATAAATTTTAACAATACTCAATTATAGCATAAGTGAAAGCGTAATACCATATGGATTTTTATATTTAAAGGGATTGTTAAATGTGTCTCTATGAAAGTTTTTTTTAGGAATAAGTACTAAACTTTTAAAAAAATGCAGGGGACATACTCTCATGAAATGTATAGAAGTAAGAAGAGTCAAATAGAAGAAACTAAGTAAATCGCCTAAAACAATTCTATTACATCATAGTCAAATATGATTGGGTATATTTTAGGACCCTCTCTCTTACATCTTAGTGCAACCTTTGGTACCTTAAAACATTATTCTGCTAGCCCAATTAGGGTTAAGAAATGGCTAAGGCTTTACTTTGACTACCTCTTCTCCCAAGTAAGAAACAAAATCAAATTTATGGTAGGGGAAGTATGAAATAAAAATAAATTTAATTGCTCAAGCTAATAGAGGTAGAGGTTTTTAACCACCCAATATGTTAAAAACAAATAATATCCACAGAAAACCCCCCTATAAACAAGATCTATGTTTCTCCCACATCTTTTAGGTATACCTCCTATATAACTACCATAGTCCTATTCAATGGTTATATATTTGGCATTATTAAGGGATAACATCCCAATAATGGCGTTATTCTATGTTATGTCCTTCCTTACAAAACTCATTAGAAAAGTCCATGTAGCAAGTGCTAGTTGCATATATACTCCATTCACCAGTATTGAAGGGGATTACTATAATATCTAGTACTAAGAGTGAGGAATTGCAATCGATGGTTAAACTAGAGAAGTAACAGATGGAGGTTGGTGAGTTGATTGAGACCAGTTATTTTACCCTATAATTGGAAAGTTTAGGGATCCATACAGACACCCAAATCTATGACGCTAATATGGTGGAGAATGAGCAAGAGAAGAATTTACGCCAGTAGATTGAAAATGTTGGCAAAGGGTATGGAACATACTGTGTTTCCAATAGAGTTTTCTCCAACAACTAAAACTGGAACAACTCATTAACATGGAAAACATATAGACGCACCCAGATACTAAGTCCAGTTGAAGGATGTCATGAAGTCCATTTTACTTTGTAAAGGGAAGGACCAATTTCATGAGAGCATGTCATTGAGTAGTTGGTAGTTACTAACAAGGATATCAAGGAATATGTTAGCCACTCAAGATTCTCTAGTTTGGACATTGTCTAGGATTTTTCCACTTGTGACTCTATTGGCTTTCCCCACTATAAGGTGCTCCTTCTTATAGATTTTGTCTCTACTACATTGTCTAGGGTCTACCATTTTGAGTCCACCCCTTATTAGGATTTTTTAGTGTATCTTTATTAATTTTGGAGATGCTCTAGGAACCCTCTCATTGCTGAGATGTATATTTCGTGCAATTGCCTTGTTTGATCTTTGAAGATTGAGGTGCATGGCACCAATATTACTAATATAAGGTAGACAATTTACTTACTAACATAAATGGCTAATTCATATTCTTCTGGCTAGTCATTTTTTATGTCATGACTAAATTAATCATTTATGTTAGTCATTTTTAACTTTGTCACTTATTATCTAGTCATATTTGTTAACTAGTGACTAAATTAGTCATTAATTTTAGTTGTTTATAGTTGGGTCAATAAACATTGCTCATATTTAGTAGTAAATCACTTGAAAAACCCATGGTGACTAGATTTTTTAGTCACCTAGTAGCTAATTCCTCATTTTGTACTAGTGTTGCTATTGTTATCTAATTCGTAAACTATGGATGCGATATTGATGATTAATATTGTTTACATTAACTTATTCTTTTGAAATTTGTAGATTGTTAGGTGAATTTCTATTACCAACGTCAAATATTTTACCCTACACATATCGAGAGATAAATGTGATTATGAAAGAATTTGGAATGGAGTATCAAGCTATTGATGCATGTACTAATGATTATATCATATACTATGGACAATATCCATTAGAAAATGAATGCCCACAATGTCAAACAAGTAGGTATCGAACCGATAAAGTGACCAAAAATGTGCCTCACAAAGTTCTTCGTTATATTCCGATAATTCCATGTCTCCAATGGTTTTTCAAGTGTCAAAGTATAGCATAGTTTATTGATTTCCATGCAAAGAATAGAAGTTGAGATGATGTTCTTTGAATTCTTGCAGATGGTTCTGCATTTAGGTACATCAAAGAAAAGTGGCCAATTTTCAAAGAAGAACCTCGTAATGTTAAACTTTTGTTGGTAGCTGATGGTGTCATTCCATTTGGAGAGCTTCATTCTACCTACTCAGTGTGGCCTGTTTTTATTATAAACAATAACCTTCCTCCTTGGATGTTGGTCAAGAGAGAGCACACAATGTTGGCAATGATTGTTCCAGGTATTTAATTAATTTGTATTTTTTTACTTGAAATTCTAATCACTAAATATTTCATTTCTTTGTTTCGTGCATGATAATTATGTCTTTTATATATAATGACATATAGCTAAATATAATTAATCATGTGTGTTGGACCAATTAGGTAAGTACCAGGTTAAAGATATGTACGTATATATTTAGCCTCTTATTTATGAGTTGTTGAAGTTATGGGTTGGTGTCACTATGTATGACATCTCTAGACCAATAGGGCAAAGATGATTTCAATTCCATGAAATACTTGGATGGACAATTCATGATGCTCCTGGGTTAACACATTTTTGTGGTATATTGTTACTTTCTTTTGTTCTTTAATATTATATATATCTATTGAAAATATCATGCATTATTTTATATGGTAATTCTAATTGGCTACACTAATTCATATATCTTGTAGGTCTTCAAACAAAGGGTAAATTTGCATGTCCAGCTTGCGGTCCTAGGATAAAATCTCACCGTTCAAGGAGTTTAGTAAAAGGAAGTGTTTGATGAGTATAGGCACTTTCTGCCTAAGAACCATAGTTATCAAACTACAGACCAAGAAAAATTCAATGGTAAATAAGAGAATGGAAAAAAACCACAAAGAATGACACCTCACCTATGGAACTTGGAATATAATAGAAATCGTTAAGGTATGCCTAATTATTTATGTATTGTTGGAATATTGGTCAATACTTAGCCAAATTTCTGAATATGCAAAACATTATTTTCCTAGTTTGGCATATTGATTTCTTGCACATGGGACCATCATAAGGAAAAATGAATGCATGGGTGGATAACCACTTCAACAAGGAACAGGTCTACGTCACCCTATGAATTTTATTAGCACAAGGAAACTGTTGAGTATGGTTGTCATTGATGTCAAAGGAGGTCATTCATGACAAAAGAAGTTTTGATATGGCATGTGTGATGAGGTTGAAAAACACATGTTGGTTTCCTAATGTCTTATGCTGTCATTGTTACATTTGGGTAGTGGTTGGTAACGGTATGATAATTTGGGAATTTCTTGTTTTTGGGGTATCAGGGTCCGTCAAAAGTATGTTGAATGGGTACTCATTGGATGTAGAATTTAATTCCACATCCAATGAGCTCTCCTGATTGAAATTTGAGTAAAAACACAGGGAGATATGTCAAAAATACAAACAAAAAAGTAGTTTTTTTTTTTTTGATACCTATCCCCAAATTTATATTAAAAAAATGTTTAAGACCTATACGGTATTTCAAATTTAAAGAAATTTCATTGTATAACACATGATCACATGGAATTTGAATTAGATTTAAAAGCCCCATTTTGAGTTCATATTTCCTCTAATGAAGGTTGGTCGAACCAAGGTTGAAAATATGTAGTTTTGTCGACTTTCTCAGAATTGAGTTTTGAAAGGGGATTTAGGTAGCCATTTGAGAGATGAGCATGGACACCTATTTTTATGACACTTGGAGTTATTTTGGCCCTTGTTCAAGGTTGGTCAAACCAAGGTTAAAAATATGCACTTTTGTCAACAATTGAAATTATAAAGTAGATTTAGATACCCATTTGAGAGATAAGCATGGGACACCTATTTTTATGACATTTGGAGCTATTTTGGCCCTCATTCAAGGTTGGTCAAACCAAGGTTGAAAATATGCACTTTTGTCGACATTCTTGGAATTGAGTTTTTAAAGTGGATTTAGGATACCATTTGAGAGATAAGCATGGAAACCTAATTTTATGACAATTGGAGCTATTTTGGCCTTCGTTCAAGGTTGGTCAAACCAAGGTTAAAAATATACACTTTTGTCAACTTTCTGAGAATTGAAATTTTAAAGTAGATTTAGATACCCATTTTAGAGATAAACATGGACACCTATTTTGATAAGATTTGGAGCTATTTTGGCCACCCTTCAAGGTTGTTCAAACCAAGGTTGAAAAGATGCACTTGTGTCGACTTTCTTAGAATTGAATTTTGAAAGTGGATTTAGGTACCCATTTGAGAGATAATCATTGACACCTATTTTTTTGATATTTGGAGATATTTTGGCCCTCCTTCAAGGTTGGTCAAACCAAAGTTGAAAATATGCACTTTTGTCGACCTTCTCGAAATTAAGTTTTAAAAGAAGATTTAGGTCTCTATTTGAGAGATAAGTATGGACACCTATTTTTATGACATTTGTAGCTATTTTGGCCCTCATTCAAGGTTGGTGAAACGAAGGTTGAAAATATCAACTTTTGTCGACTTTCGCCAAATTGATTTAGATACCCATTTCAAAGATAAGCTTGGACACCTATTTTTATGAGATTTGGAGCTATTTTGGCTCTATTTCAAGGTACCCATTTGAGAGATAAGCATGGACACCTATTTTTATGTATTTCAGAGCTATTTTGGCCCTCGATCAAGGTTGGTCAAACCAACGTTGAAAATATGCACTTTTGTCGACTTTCTCGGAATTGAGTTTGGAAAGTGGATTGAGGTACCCATTTCAAAGGTAAGCATGGACACCTACTTTTATGATACTTGAATCTATTTTGGCCCTCATTCAAGATTGGTCAAACCAAGTTTGAAAATATAAACTTTTGTTGACTTTCTAGGAATTGAGTTTTGAAAGTGGATTTAGGTACCAATTTTAGAGATAAGCATGGACACCTATTTTTATCAGATTCAGAGTTATTTGGGTCCTTGATCAAGGTTGGTAAAACCAAGGTTGAAAATATGCACTTTTGTCGACTTTCTCGGAATTGAGTTTTTAAATTGGCTTTAGGTACCCATTTAAGAGATGAGCATGGACACCTATTTTTATGAGATTTGAAGTTATTTTGGCCCTCATTCAAGTTTGGTGAAACTAAGGTTGACAATATACATTATGTTTGACTTTATCGGAATTGAAATTTTAAAGTAGATTTAGATACCCATTTGAGAGATAATAAAGGACACCTACTTTTATGAGATTTGGAGCTATTTTCTCCCTTGTTCAAGATTGGTCAAACAAAGGTTGAAAAGATGCACTTTTTCGACTTTCTCGGAATTGAGTTTTGAAAGTGTATTTAGGTACCCATTTGAGAGATAAGCATGGACACCTATTTTTATTTGTCGAATTTCTTAAATTGAGTTCTGAAATTGGATTTAGGAACCCATTTGCGAGATAAACATGGGCACTTATTTTTATGAGATTTGGAACTAATTTGACCCTCGTTCAAGGTTGGTCAAACCAAGGTTTAAAATATGCACTTTTGTCGACTTTCTCGTAATTGAGTTTTGAAAGCATATTTAAGTATCCATTTCAGAGATAAACCTGTACACCTATTTTTATGAGATTAGGAGTTATTTTGGCCCTTGTTCACTGTTGGTTAAACAAAGGTTTAAAATGTGCACATTTGTTGATTTTCTTGGGGTGTTTTGAAATTGGATATAGGTAATAATTTGAGAGATAAGCATGGACAACTATTTTTATAAGATTTGGAGCTATTTTGGCCCTCGTTCAAGGTTGGTCAAACCAAGATTGAGAAATATGCACTTTTGTCAACTTTCTCGGAATTGAGTTTTGAAAATAGATTTAGATACCGATTTGAGAGATAAGGATGGACACCTATTTTTCTGATATTTGGACTTATTTTGGTCATCGTTCAAGGTTTGTCAAACCAAGGTTGAAAATATGCACTTTTGTCGACTTTCTGAGAATTGAGTTTTGAAAGTGCATTTAGGTACCCATTGGAGAGGCAACCATGGACACGTACTTTTATGAGATTTGGAGTTATTTTGTCCCTCATTCAAGTTTGGTCAAAATAAGGTTGAAAATATGCACTTTTGTCAGCTTTCTTGGAATTTAGTTTTAAAAGTAGGTAGACGTACCTGTTTGAGAGATAAGTATGGACATCTATTTTTATGACATTTGGAGCTATTTTCGACTTTCCTAGAATTCAAATTTTAAAGTAGATTTAGGTACCCATTTGAGAGATAAGCATGGACACCTATTTTGGCCCTCCTTCAAGGTTGGTAAACCAAGGTTGCAAATATGCACGTTTGTTGACTTTTTCGTAATTGTATTTTAAAAGTGGATTTAGGTACCCATTTGAGAGATAAGTATTGACACCTATTGTTATGATATTTGGAGCTTTTTTGGCCCTCATTCAAGGTTGGGCAACCCAAGGTTGAAAATATGCACTTTTTTTTACTTTCTCGAAATTGAGTTTTGTGTCCAAGGTTTAAAATATGCACTTTGGTTGACTTTCTCGAAATTGAAATTTTAAAGTAGATTTAGATATCCTTTTGAGAGATAAGCATGGGCATCTATTTTTATGAGATTTGGATCTATTTTGGCCTTTGTTAACCATTGGTCAAACCAAGGTTGAAAATGTGCACTTTTGTTGACTTTCTCGGAATTGCATTTTGAAAGTGGACATAGGTACCCAATTGAGAGATAATCATGGACACCTATTTTTATAAGATTTGGAGTTATTTTCGCCCTCGTTCAAGGTTGGTCAAACCAAGGTTGAAAATATGCACTTTTGTCGACTTTCTTGGAATTGAAATTTTAAAGTAGATTTAGATACCCATTTGAGAGATAAGCATGTTTTTATGAGATTTGGAGCTATTTTGGCCCTCGTTAACCGTTAGTGAAACCAGGGTTCAAAATATGCACTTTTGTCGACTTTCCTGAAATTGATTTTTCAAAGTGGATTTAGGTGCCCATTTGAGAGATAAGCATGGACACCTATCTATGAGATTTGGAGTTATTTTGGCCCTCGTTCAAGGTTGGTCAAATGAAGGTTAAAAATATGCTCTTTTGTCGGGTTTCTTAAAATTGGGTTTTGTCTCCAAGGTTGAAAATATGCACTTTTATTGACTTTCTGGAAATTGAAATTTGAATGTAGATTTAGATACCCATTTGAGAGATAAGCATGGACACCTATTTTTATGAGATTCTAAGCTATTTCGGCCCTCGTTCAAGTTTGGTCAAACCAAGGATGAAAATATGCACTTTTGTCGACTTTCTTTGAATTGAGTTTTGAAAGTGTATTTAGGTACCAATTTGAGAGATAAGCATGGACACATATTTTTATCATATTCAGAGCTATTTTGGTCATCCTTAAAGGTTGGTCAAATCAAGATTGAAAATATGCACTTTTGTCGACTTCTCGGAATTGAGTTTTGCAACTAGATTTAGGTACGCATTTGAAAGATAAGCATGAACACCTATTTTTATGAGATTTGGAACTATTTTGGCCCTCGGCCAAGGGTTGTGAAACAAAGGTTGGAAATATGCACTTTTGTCGACTTTATTGGAATTGAGTTTTCAAAGTGGATTTAGTTACCCATTTTAGAGATAAGCATGGACACTTATTATTATGAGATTTGATGCTATTTTGGCCCTCATTCAAGGTTGGTCAAACTAAGGTTGAAAATATGTAATTTTTCAACTTTCTCAAAATTGAGGTTTTAAAGTGGATTTACGTACGCATTTAAGAGATACACATGGACACCTATTTTTATGAGATTTCGAGCTATTTTGGCCCTCGTTCAAGGTTGTTCAAACCAAGGTTGAAAATATGCACTTTTGTGGAATTTCTCAGAATTGAGTTTTGAAACCAGATTTAGGTACCCATTTGAGAGATAAGCATGGAAACCTATTTTAATGAGATTAGGAGCTATTTCGGCCCTCGTTCAAGGTTCGACAAACTAAGGTTTAAAATATGCACTTTTTTCGACATTCTCGGAATTGAAATTTTAAAGTAGCGTTAGATACCCATTTGAGAAATAAGCATCGACACCTATTTTTATGATATTTTGAGTTATTTCGGCCCTCATTCAAGGTTGGTGAAACCGAAGTTATAATTATGTAATTTTGACAACTTTCTCAGAATTGAGTTTTTACAGGTACCCATTTGAGAGATAAGCATGGACACCTATTTTTATGATATTTGGAGCTATTTTGGCCCTCGTTTAAGGTTGGCAAAACCAACGTTGAAAATATGCACTTTTGTCGACTTTCTCATAATTGAGTTTTGAAACTCGATTTAGGTATGCATTTGAGCGATAAGCATGGACACCTATTTTTATGAGATTTAGAGCTATTTTGGCCCTCATTCAAGGTTGGGAAAACCAAGGTTGAAAATATGCACTTTTGTCGACTTTCTTGTAATCAAGTTTTGAAAACGGATTTAGGTACCCATTTGAGAGATAAGCATGGAAACCTAGTTTAATGAGAGTTGTAGCTATTTCGGCCTCACTCAAGGTTCGCCAGACCAAGGTTGAAAATATGCACTTTTTTCGACGTTATCGAAATTGAAATTTTAAAGTAGATTTAGATACCCATTTGAGAGATAAGCATGGACACCTATTTTTATGAGATTTGGAGATTTTTTGGCCCTCCTTGAAGGTTTGTCAAACCAAGGTTGAAAAGATCATATTTTGTCGACTTTCTCGGAATTGAGTTTTGAAAGTGGATTTAGGTAGCCATTTGAGAGATAAGCATGGAAACATATTTTTATGATATTTGGAGCTATTTTGGCCCTCATTCAAGGTTGGTCAAAGCAAGGTTGAAAATATTCACTTTTGTCGACTTTCTTGGAATTGAGTTTTAAAAGCATATTTTAGTATCCATTTGAGAGATAAGCATGGACACTTCCGTATATGATATTTGGAGATATTTTTGCCCATGTTCAAGGTTTGTCAAACCAAGGTTGAAAATATGGAATTTGGTCGACTTTCTCGTAATTGAAATTTTAAAGTCGATTTAGATACTCATTTTAGAGATAAGTATGGACACCTATTTTTATGAGATTTGGAGTTACCTCGTTCAAGGTTGGCCAAACCAAGGTTGAAAATATGCCCTTTTGTGACTTTCTCAGAATTGAGTTTTGAAAGTGGATTTAGGTATCCATTCCAGAGATTCACATGGACACCTATTTTTATCATATTTGGAGCTATTTTGGCCCTTGTTCAAAGTTGGTCAAACCAAGGTTTAAAATATGCACTTTTGTTGAGTTTCTCAGAATTGAAATTTTAAACTAGATTTAGATACCCATTTGAGAGATAAGCATGGGCAACTAATTTTATGATATTTGGAGCTATTTTGGCCCTCGTACAAGGTTGGTCAAACCAAGGTTGAAAATATGTACTTTTGTCCACTTTCTTGAAATTAAGTTTTGAAATTGGATTTAGGTACCCATTGGAGAGATAAGCATGCACACCTATTTTTATGAGATTTGGAGTTGTTTTGGCCCTCCTTCAAGATTCGTCAAACCAAGGTTGATAATATGCACTTTTGTCAACCTTCTCGAAATTGAGTTTTGAAAGTCGATTTAGGTACCAATTTCAGAGATAAGCATGGACACCTATTTTTATCATATTCGGAGCTATTTGAGTCGTCCTTCAAGGTTGAAAATATGCAGTTTTTTCAAATTTCTTGTAATTGAGGTTTGAAACTAGATTTAGGTACCCATTTGAGAGATAAGCATGGACACCTATTTTTATGAGATTTGGATCTATTTTGTCCCTTGTTCAAGGTTGGTGAAACCAAGGTTGAAAATATGCACTGTTGTCGACTTTATTGCAATTGAGTTTTCAAAGTGGATTTTGTTACTCATTTGAGAGATAAGCATGGACACCGATTTTTATGAGATTTGGAGCTTTTTTAGCCATCGTTCAAGGTTGCTCAAACTAAGGTTGAAAAGATGCACTTTTTCTACTTTCTTGGAATTGAGTTTTGAAAGTGGATTTAGGTACACATTTGAAAGATAAGCATGGACACCTATTTTTATGAGAGTTGGAGCTATTTTGGCCCTCGTTCAAGGTTGGTCAAACCAAGGTCGAAAATATGCACTTCTATCGAATTTCTTGGAATTGAGTTTTGAAACTAGATTTAGGTACCCGTTTGAGAGACATGCATGGAAACCTATTTTTATGAGATTTGGATCTATTTAATCCCTCATTCGAGGATGGTCAAACCAAGGATTAAAATATGCACTTTTGTCGACTTTCTCCGAATTGAAATTTTAAAGTACAATTAGATACCCATTTTAGATATAAGCATGGATGCCTATTTTTATGAGATTTGGATCTATTTTTGACCTCGTTCAAGGTTGGTGAAACCAAGGCTGAAAATATGCACTTTTGTTTACTTTCTGAGAATTGTGTTTTCAAAGTGGATTTAGGCACCCATTTGAGAGATAAGCATGGACACCTATTTTTATGAGATTTGGAGCTATTTCAGCATTCATTAAAACTTGGTGAAACCAAGGTTGAAAATATGCACTTTTGTCGTCTTTCTTGGAATTGAGTTTTCAAAGTGGATTTAGGTACCCATTTGAGAGATAAGCATGGACACCTATTTTTATGAGATTTGGAGTTGTTTTGGCCCTCATTCAAGGTTGGTCAAAACAACGTTGAAAATATGCACTTTTGTCGGCTTTCTCAGAATTCAGTTTTGAAAGTGGATTTAGGTATGCATTTGATAGATAAGCATGGACACCTATTTTTATGAGATTTGGAGCTATTTTGGCACTCGTTCAAGGTTGGTTAAACCAAGGTTAAAAATATGCATTTTTGTCTACTTTCTCGGAATTGAGTTTTGAAATCGGATTTAGGTACCCATTTGAGAGATAAACATGGAAACCTATTTTTATGAGATTTGGAGCTATTTCATCCCTCGTTGAAGGTTAGTCAATCTAAGGTTGAAAATATGCACTTGCACGTTAAACATCCTATTTTATAAGAATTTAACTAAATTTGTTTTATTATAAAAACACATAAATTGGTTGAATAAGAAAATAAACAATTTAAATTAAAAAAAAATACACATATATATTTATTATTTTAAATTTTAATTTTCGCACAATGTGTTAAACATATTAGATGTTAATTTTATTAAGAACCTAAAAAAGATAAGTTATAATAAAAAATTAAAAAGAGACATTTTATCTTAAATTCTAATTCTCAAACACTAAATTAATTATATCATAAAAATACATAATTATATAAAGAAACAAACGAACATAAGTTATAGTAAAAAATTAAGAAAACATATATATCTTTTATTTTAAATTTCAATTTTCAATGTATGGTTGGAAAAAATTTGAGAATTTTGATGTTTTTTATTTTGTATTATTTGATTGTCTTTTCATTGTGTCTATATTTTATTATTAAAACATATTTGATTGTCTGGTCAAACCAAGGTTGAAAAGATGCACTTTTGCCGACTTTATCAGAATTGAGTTTTGAAAGTGCATTTAGGTAGCCCTTTGAATGATAAGCATCGACACCTATTTTTATGAGCTTTGGAGTTGTTTGGCCCTAGTTCAAGGTTGGTCAAACCTAGGTTGAAAATATGCACTTTTGTGAATTTTATCGGAATTGAGGTTTGAAAGTGGATTTGGGTACCCATTTGAGAGATAAGCATGGACATCTATTTTTATGAGATTTGGAGTTATTTTGGCCCTCCTTTGTCGACTTTCTCAGAATTGAAATTTTAAAGTAGATTTAGATATCATTTGAGAAATAAGCATGGACACTTATTTTTAGGAATTTTGGAGATATTTTGGCCCTCCTTGAAGGGTTGTCAAACTAAAGTTGAAAATATCCAATTTTGTCGACTTTTTCGGAATTAAGTTTTGAAAGTGGATTTAGGTACCCATTTGAGAGATCAGCAATGACACCTATTTTTATGAGATTTGGAGCTATTTTGGCCCTCATTCAAGGTTGGTCAAACCAAGGTTGAAAATATGCACTTTTGTCGACTTTCTCGTAATTGAGTTTTGAAAGAATATTTTAGTATCCATTTCAGAAATAAGCACTGCAACTTATTTATATGATATTCAGAGCTATGTTGGCCCTCGTTAAATTTTGGTCAAACCAAGGTTTAAATATACAGTTTTGTCAACTTTCTCGAAATTGAAATATGCACGTTTGTCGACTTTCTTGGAATTGAGTTTTGAAAGTGGATTTAGATACCCATTTAAGAAATAAAGATGGAAACCTATTTTTATAAGATTTGGAGCTATTTTGGCCCTCATTCAAGGTTGGCCAAACTAAGGTCGAAAATATGCACTTTTCTTGACTTTTTCGCAATTAAACCTTTAATGTAGATTTAGATACTCATTTGAGAGATAGGCATGGACATTTATTTTTATGAGATTTGAAGCTATTTTGGCCCTCCTTTAAGGTTGGTCAAAACAAGGTTGAAAATATGCAATTTTGTCGACTTTCTCATAATTGAATTTTGAAACTGGATTTAGGTTCCCATTTCATAAATAAGCATTCACACCTACTTTTATAAGATTTGGAGGTATTTTCGCCCTCGTTCAAGGTTGGTCAAACCAAGGTTGAAAATATGGACTTTTGTCGAATTTCTTGGAATTGAAATTTTAAAGTAGGTTTAGATACCAATTTGAGAGATAAGCATGCACACCTATTTTTATGATACTTGGAGCTAATTTGGCCCTTGCTCAACGTCGATGAAACCAAGGTTGCAAATATGCACTTTTATCTACTTTCTCGAAATTGATTTTTCAAAGTGGATTTAGGTACCCATTTGAGAAATAAGCATGGACACCTATTTCTATGAGATTTGTAGTTATTTTTCCCACGTTCAAGGTTGAAAATATGCACTTTTGTTGGCATTCTTGGAATTAAAATTTTAAGGTAGATTTAGATACCCATTTCAAAGATAAGTATGGACACCTATTTTTATGATATTTCGAGCTATTTTGTCCCTCGTTCAAGGTTGGTCAAACCAAGGTTGAAAATATGCACTTTTGTCGACGTTCTCGGAATTGAGTTTTGAAAGTGGATTTAGGTACCCATTTGAGAGATAAGCATGGACACCTATTTTTATGAGATTTGGAGCTATTTTGGACCTACTTCAATGTTCGTCAAAACCAAGGTTGAAAATATGCACTTTTGTCGACTTTCTCGGAATTGAGTTTGAAAGTTGATTTAGGTACGAATTTGAGAGATAAGCATGGACACCTATTTTTATCATATTCAGAGCTATTTTGGTTCTCCTTCAAGGTTGGTCAAACCAAGGTTGAAAATGTGCACTTTTGTCAACTTTCTCGGAATTGAGTCTTCAAAATGAATTTAGGTACCCATTTGAGAGATAAGCATGGAAACCTATTTTTATGAGATTTGGATCTATTTTGGCCCTCATTCAAGGTTGGTGAAACCAAGGTTGAAAATATGAAATTTTGTCGACTTCATTGGAATTGAGTTATCAAAGTGAATTTAGTTATCCATTTGAGAAATAAGATTGGACACCTATTTTTATGAGATTTGTATCTATTTTGGCCCGTGTTCAAGTTCGATCAAACCAAGGTTGAAAATATGCACTTTTGTCAACTTTCTAGGAATTGAGTCTTGAAACTGGATTTAGTTACCCATTTCAGAGATGAGCATGGACACCTATTTTTATGACAGTTGGAGCTATTTCGGCCCTCGATCAAGGTTGGTTAAACCAAGGTGTAATATATACACTTTTGTCGATATTATCAGAATTTAAATTTTAAAGTAGATTTAGGTATCCATTTGTGAGATAAGCATGGATACCTATTTTTATGGATTGAAAGCTATTTTTGCCCTCATTCAAGGTTGGTCAAACCAAGGTTGAAATTATGCACTTTTGTCGACTTTCTCAAATTGAGTTTTGAAAGTGGATTTAGGTACCCATTTCAGATATAAGCATGGAAACCTATTTTTATGAGATTTTGAGTTATTTTGGCCCGCGTTAAAGGTTGGTAAAACCAAGGTTGAAAATATGCACTTTTGTCGACTTTCTCAAAATTGAAATTTTGAAGCAGATCTAGATACCCATTTGAGACATAAGCATGGACACCTATTTTTATGAGATTTGGAGCTTTTTTGGCCCTCCTTAAAGGTTGCTAAAACCAAGGTTGAAAAGATGCAATTTTGTCAACTTTCTCATAATTGAGTTTTGAAAGCGGATTTAGGCCGCCATTTGATAGATAAGCATCGACACCTACTTTTATGAGATTTGGAGCTATTTTGGACCTCGTTCAAGGTTGGTCAAACCAAGGTTGAAAATATCCACTTTTGTCGACTTTCTCGGAATTGTGTTTTGAAAGAATATTTAAGTATCAATTTGAGACATAAGCATGGACACGTATTTATATGAGATTTGGAGCTAGTTTGGCCCGTGTTTAAGGTTGGTCAAACCAAGGTTGAAAATATGCACTTTTGTCGACTTTCTCATAATTGAAATTTTAAAGTAGATTTAGATACCCATTTGAGTGATAAGTATGAACACTTATTTTTATGATATTTGGAGCTATTTTGGCCCTTGTTCAATGTTTGTGAAACCAAGGTTGAAAATATGCACTATTGTTGACTTTCTTGGAATTGAGTTTTCAAAATGGATTCAGGTACCCATTTGAGAAATAAGCATGGACACCTTTTTTTATGAGATTTGTAGTTATTTTTGCCCTCGTTCAAGGTTTGTTAAAGCAAGGTTGGAAATATGCACTTTTGTCGACTTTCTTAGAATTAAAATTTTAAAGTAGATTTAGATGCCCATTTAAGAGATATGCATGGACACCTACTTTTATGAGATTTTTAGCTATTTTCACCCTTCTCAAGGTTGAAAATATTCACTTTTGTCGAGTTTCTCAAAATTCAGTTTTGAAAATGGATTTAGGTACCCATTCGAGAGATAAGAATGGAGACCTATTTTTATGATATTTTGAGTTATTTTGGCCCGTGTTCAAGGTTGGTAATTTTAAAGTAGATTTAGATACCCATTTGAGAGATAAGCATGGAGACCTATTTTTATGAGATTTGCAGTTATTTTGGCCCGCGTTGAAGGTTGGTCAAACCAACGTTGAAAAGATGCACTTTTGTTGACTTTATCAGAATGGAGTTTTGAAAGTCAATTTAGGTACCCATTTGAGAGATAAGAAATACACCTATTTTTATGAGATTTGGAGCTATTTTGGCACTCGTTTAAGGTTAGTCAAACCAAGGTTGAAAACATGGACTTTTGTCGACTTTATCGGAATTGAGTTTTGAAAGTGGTTTTAGGTACCCATTTCAATGATAAGCATGGACTCCTATTTTTATGAGATTTGGAGCTATTATGGCCCTCATTCAAGGTTGGTCAAACAAAGCTTGAAAATATGCACTTTTGTCGATGTTCTCGGAATTAAATTTTTAAACTAGATTTAGATACCCCTTTGAGAGATACGCATGGACACCAATTTTTTTAAGATTTGGAAGATTTGTCTCTAATTCAAGGTTGGTCAAACCAAGGTTTAAAATATGCACTTTTTTCGATTTTCTTGGAATTCAAATTTTAAAGTAGATTCAGATACCCATTTAAGAGATAACCATGGAAACCTATTTTTATGAGATTTGGAGCTATTTTGGCCTTCTTTCAAGGTTGGTCAAACCAAGGTTGAAAAGGTACACTTTTGTCGAATTTCTCGGAGTTGAGTTTTGAAAGAGGATTTAGGTACCCATTTTAGAGATAAGCATTGACTCCTATTTTTATGAGATTTGGAGCTATTTTGGCCCTCACTAAAGGTTGGTCAAACCAAGGTTGAAAATATGCACTTTTGTCAACTTTCTTGTAATTGAGTTTTGAAAGTGGATTTAGGTACCCATTTGAGAGCTATGCATGCAAACCTACTTTTATGATATTTGGAGCTATTTTGGCCGTTGTTCAAGGCTAGTCAAACCAAGGTTGAAAATATGCACTTTTGTCGATGTTCTCGGAATTGAATTTTTAAAGTAGATTTAGATACCCATTTGAGAGATAAGCATGGACACCTATTTTTATGAGATTTGGAGTTATTTTGGCCCCCGTTCAAGGTTGGTCAAGCCAAGGTTGAAAATATGCACTTTTGTCGACTTTCTTGGTATTGAGTTTAGAAAGTGGATTTAAGTATCCATTTGAGAGATAAGCATGCACATGTATTTTTATGATATTTGGAGCTATTTTGTACGGCGTTCAAGGTTAGTCAAACCAAGGTTGAAAATATGCACTTTTTTCGACTTTCTTGGAATTAAAATTTTAAAGTAGATTTAGATACCCATTTGAGAGATAAGCATCGACACCTATTTTTATGAGATTTGGATTTACTTTGTCCCCCATTCAAGGTTGGTCAAACCAAGGTTGAAAATATGCACTTTTGTTGACTTTCTTGTAATGGAAATTTTAAAGTAGATTTAGATACACATTTGAGAGATAAGCATGGACACCTATTTTTGTGAGATTTGGAGCTATTTTGGTCGTTGTTCAAGTTTGGTCAAACCAAGGTTGAAAAGATGCACCTTTGTCGACTTTCTCATAATTTAGTTTTGAAAGTGTATTTAGTTACCCATTTGAGAGATAAGCATGGATAGCTATTTTTATCAGATTTGGAGCTATTTTTGCCCACGTTCAAGGTTGGTCAAACTAAGGTTAAAAATATGCACTTTTGTTATCTTTCTCGGAATTGAGTTTTGAAAGAAGATGCAGGTACCCATTTGAGAGGTAAGCATGGACACCTATTTTTAAGATATTTGGAGTTATGTTGGCCCTCGTTCAAGGTTGGTCAAACTAGGGTTGAAAATATGCACGTTTATAGACTTTCTCGGAATTGAAATTTTAAAGTAGATTTAAATACCCATTTGAGAGATAAGCATGGACACCCATTTTTATGAGATTTGGCGTTATTTTGTACCTCATTTTAGGTTGGCTAAAACAATGTTTTAAATATGCACTTTTGTCGATTTTCTTAGAATTGAGTTTTGAAAGTTGATTTAGGTACCCATTTGAGAGATAATCATGGACACCTATTTGAATGATATTTGGAGCTTTTTTGGACCTCATTCAAGGTTGATCCAACTATGGTTGAAAATATGCACTTTTGTCAACTTTCTTGAAATTAAGTTTTGAAAGTGGATTTAGGTACCCATTTGAGAGATAAGCATTGAGACCTATTTTTATGAGATTTGGAGCTATTTTGGCCCTCATTTACGATTGGTTAAATCAAGGTTGAAAATATGCACTTTTTCAACTTTCTTGGAATTAACTGTTGAAGTAGATTTAGATAACCATTTGATATCTAAGGATGGAAACCTATTTTTATGAGATTTGGAGCTATTTTGGCCCCCGTTGAAGTCTGGTCAAACCACGGTTGAAAATATGCACTTTTTTTTCGACTTCCTCGAAATTTAAAATTTAAAGTAGATTTATTGAAACATTTGAGAGATGACCATGGAAACTATTTTAAAGAGATTTGGAGTTGTTTTGGTCCTCGTTCAAGGTTGGTCAAACAAAGGTTGAAAATATATGCTTTTGTCAACTTTCTTGGAATTGAATTTTGAAAGTGGATTTAGGTACCCATTTGAGAGATAAGGATGGAAACCTATTTTTATGAGATTTGGAGCTATTTTGGCGCTCTTTCAACGTTGGTGAAACCAAGCTTGAAAATGTGTACTTTTGTCGACTTTCTCGGAATTGAGATTTCAAAGTGGATTTAGGTATCCATTTAGAAATAAGCGTGGACTCCTATTTTTATTAGATTTGCAGTTATTTTGTCCCTCGTTCATGGTTGTTCAAACAAATGTTTAAAATATGCACTTTTTCAACCTTCTCGAAATTTAAATTTTATGAGATTTAGAGTTATCTTGGCCCTCCTCAAGGGTTGGCAAACCAAGGTTGAAAATATGCACTTTTTTTTACTTTCTTGGAATTGAGTTTTGAAACTGGATTTAGGTACCCATTTGAGAGATAAGCATTGAGAACTATCTTTATCAGATTTGGAGGTATTTTCAGCCTCGTTCAAGGTTGGTCAAACCAAGGTTGAAAATATGCACTTTTGTCGACTTTCTCGGAATTGAAATTTTAAAGTAGATTTAGATACCCATTTGAGAGATAAGCATATTTTTATGAGATTTGGATCTATTTTGGCCCTCGTTAACCATTAGTGAAACCAAGGTTCAAAATATGCACTTTTGTCGACTTTCCTGAAATTGATTTTTCAAAGTGGATTTAGGTGCCCCTTTGAGAAATAAGCATGGACACCTATTTTTATGATATTTGTAGCTATTTTGGCTGTTGTTCAAGGTTGGTCAAACCAAGGTTGAAAATATGCACTTTTGTCGACTTTCTCAGAATTTAAATTTTAAAGAAGATTCCGATACCCATTTGAGAGATAATCATGGACACCTATGTTTATGAGATTTGGAGGTATTTCGGCCATTGTTCAAGCATGGTCAAACCAAGGTTGAAAAGATGCGCTTTTGTCAACTTTCTTGGATATTGAGTTTTGAAAGTGGATTAGGGACCCATTTGAGTGATAAGCATGTAAACCTATTTTTATGAGATTTAGACCTATTTTGGCCCTCGTTGAGGTTGGTCAAACCAAGGTTGAAAATATGCAATTTTGTCGACTTTCTCGAAATTAAAATTTTGAAGTACATTTAGATACCCATTTGAGAGATAAGCATGGACACCTATTTTTATGAGATTTGGAGCTATTTTGGCCCTCGTTTAATGTTTGTCAAACCAAGGTTGAAAATATGCACTTTTGTCGACAGTCTCAGAATTGAAATTTTAAAGTAGATTTAGATACCCATTTGAGAGATAAGCATGGACACCTATTTTTATGAGATTTGGAGCTATTTTGGCCCCCATTCAAGGTTGGTCAAACCAAGGGTTAAAATATGCACTTTTGTCGAGTTTCTTAGAATTGAGTTTTAAAAGTGGATTTAGGTACCCCTTTGAGAGATAAGCATGGACGCGTATTTTTATGATATTTGGAGCTTTTTTGGCCTGTGTTAAAGGTTGGTGAAATCAAGGTTGAAAATATGCATTTTTTTTACTTTCTCGGAATTGAAATTTTAAAGTAGATTTAGATACCCATTTGAGAGATAAGCATGGAAACATATCTTTATGAGATTTGGAGCTATTTTGGCCCTCCTTATAGGTTGGTAAAACCAAGTTTGAAAATATGCACTTTTATCCACTTTTTCAGAATTGAGTTTTGAAAGTGGATTTAGGTACCCATTTTAGAGATAATCATAGGAACCTATTTTTATGAGATTAGGAGCTATTTTGGACCTCGTTCAAGGTTGGTCAAATCAACATTGAAAATATGCACTTTAGTGAGAATGCTTAGAATTGACTTTTGATAGCGGATTTAAGTATCCATTCGAGAGGTAAGAATGGTCATGTATTTTTATGAGATTTGGAGATATTTTGTCCCACGTTCAAGGTTGGTCAAACCAAGGTTTAAAATATGCACTTTGTTGACTTTATTAGAACTAAAATTTTAAATTAGAGTTAGATACTTGTTGGTGTGATAAGCATTGACACCTGTGTTTATGAGATTTGGAGCTATTTTGACCCTCTTTCAAGGTTGGTCAAACCAACGTTTAAAATATGCACTTTTCTCGAATTTCTCGGAATTGAGTTTTGAAAGTGGATTTAGGTACCCATTTGAGAGATAAGCATGGACACCTATTTTTATGAGATTTGGAGCTATTTGGGCCCTCATTCAATGTTGGTGAAACCAAGTCTGAAAATGTGCACTTTTGTCCACTTTCTCGAAATTGAAAGTTTAAAGTAGATTTAGATACCCATTTGAGAGATAAGCATGTACACATATTTTTGTGATATTTGGAGTTATTTTGGCCCTCGTTCAAGGTTGGTCAAACCAAGGTTGAAAAGATTCATGTTTTTTGACTTTCTCAGAATTGATTTTTGAAAGTGGATTTAGGTACCCATTTGAGAGATAAGCGTGGACACTTATTTTTATCAAATTTGGAGCTATTTTGGCCCACGTTCAAGGTTGGTGAAACTAAGGTTGAAAATATGGGCGTTTGTCGGCTTCCTAGAAATTGAGTTTTGAAAGTGGATTTAGGTACCCATCTGAGAGATAATCATGGAAACCTATTTTTATGAGACCTGGAGCTATTTTGGCCCTCGTTCATGGTTGGTGAAACCAAGGTTGAAAATATGCACTTTTCTTGACTTTCTCAGAATTAAAATTTTAAAGTAGAATTAGATACCCATTTTAGAGATAAGCATGGGCACCTATTTTTATGAGCTTTGGAGCAATTTTAGCCCTTGTTCAAAGTTGGTCAAACCAAAGTTGAAAAGATGTACTTTTTTTGACTTTATCAGAATTGATTTTTGAAAGTGGATTTAGCTACCCATTTGAGAGATAAGCATGGACACATATTTTTATCAGATTCCGAGCTATATTGGCCGTCCTTCAAGGTTGGTGAAACCAAGGTCGAAAATATGAACTTTTGTCGACTTTCTTAGAATTGAGTTTTGAAACCAGATTCAGGTGCCCATTTGAGAGATAAGCATTAGCACCTATTTTTATGACATTTGTAGTTATTTTGTCCCGCGTTTAAGGTTGGTCAAACCAACGTTGAAAATATGCACTTTTGTCGACTTTCTCGAAATTGAAATTTTAGAGTAGATTTAGATACCCGTTAGAGAGATAAGCATAGACACCTATTTTAAGAGATTTGGAGCTATTTTGGCCCTCATTCAAGGTTGGTCAAACCAAGGTTGAAAATATGTACTTTTGTCGACTTTTTCGGAATTGAGTTTTGAAAGCGGATATAGGTACCCATTTGAGAGATAAGCATGGACACCTATTTTTATGATATTTGGATTTATTTTTAATAGGGAACGTTTGGGGTAAAAATGGGGCTCCAAACAAAAAAAAGTACTATTAAAATCAAATGTTTAAGAACCAATCACAATCTAGAGAATGATATCATCTATAATAGTTGAGTTGGCATTACTTGAATTAAGATTGTTTATTTGTCATATTCTAAAAGGTTGATCAAAATCTATGGTTAACCATGGTAGTCCACAAGTACTTTTACACCTAGAGTAAAGTACTAATGTCTTTTCACACCTCTTCAATAAAATATGTTATTGTCCCTTTATATATATGTCTTTTCACCTAAAAATTCATGTCTTTACACAATTTTCAATATATGTTATATTTTTCAAATTTTTCTTAATGTTAAAAATATATTTTATTTACACATTTTTACTTATGAAAATATGATATATTCATCCATTTTTCTTAATCTAAAAAATGTCATATAATTATATATTTTTAATTGAAGTTTATTTTATTTTGTTACTTTTCAAAATTATTATTAAGTTTTGTAATACTTTTAAAATATTTTATTATTATATTTGTATTAAAAAAATTACAATAAAATGCATTAAAAACTAGTTTATTCATAAAACCAATTTTAAAAACTAACTTTCAAAAAAATAAATTCTAAGCAAAACATCATATTTAAATATAATATTTTATCAAATTATAGTACAATTAATTAGAACTACAAAAGATTACATTATACAAAATATTAAAATCAAAGTTTAAAATATTAAATATTAACTTATATAATTACATTAAAATGAAATATTTTACAAATTCAAATTCTAGATTATTAAAATCAAATTTTAAAGATTAGATTTAAGTATAGAATATATGTGCTAGCCTATATTAAAATAAAAAAGTATTAAAATCAAAATTTAAATTATTTAAAATTAAGAATTTATAATAAATATATTAATAAGGGGAAGGGATGTAGGTCAATTGGAAATTGCATGTTAATGCATACATGATGTTAAGAAAGTCAGCAGTTCGAGTATCGACGAAATGTGCGTGGAGGTTGAGATGATAATTGGTCGTGATTAGGGATTATATTGGAGCCGTCGGATTCGACCCCATATCACGCGAGTACGAAACTGACATCGTTGTTGATTCCTCTAACTCTCTCTCCCCCCCTCTCTCTCTCACACACATATAAAAAATTAAGTATTAAATTTAAAGTATATAATGAATATGTTAAAATATTTCTATATATTATAAATTGTAGAAAAAAAAATTAAAAAATAATAATAGGTGATTAATTTATTAATATAGAAAAAAACATAAATTGGTTTAATGATTTTTTATACAAATCATAAACATCCTATTTTATGAGAATTTAACTATATTTATTTTATTCTAAAAATAAATAAATTGGTTGAATAAGAAAATAAATAATTTAAATTAAAAAAATACATATATATTTATTATTTTAAATTTTAATTTTCAAAGAATGAATTTAGCATATTAAATGTGAATTTTATTAAGAACCTAAAAAAGAAAAGTTATAATAAAAAATTAAAAAGAGACATATTATCTTAAATTTGAATTTTCAAACACTATATTAATTATATCATAAAATTACATAAATTATATTAAGAAACAAAAACACATAAGTTATAGTAAAAAATTAAGAAAACATATATATCTTTTTATTTTAAATTTCAATTTTCAATGTGTGGTTGGAAAAAAATTGGGAATTTTAATGCTTTTTTATTTGGTATTGTTTGATTGTCTTTTCATTGTGTCTATATTTTATGATTAAAATTGATCTCCAAGTTCAAGGACATGAAATGTATCCAAGTACTACACATTTTTGAAAATTAAAATCCCTAGTTCATAATATTTTAATGTATCCCTTATGATGCCCATTTTTTACCTCAAAATCCCCCCAATGGGCTCTCGTTCAAGGTTGGTGAAACCAAGGTTGAAAATATGCACTTTTATGTACACCTACTCTTATGATATTTGGAGCTATTTTGGCCTTCTTTCAAGGTTGATCAAACTAAGGTTGAAAATATGCACTTTTGTCGACTTTCTCGGAATTGAATTTTAAAAGTGGATTTAGGTACCCATTTAAGCGATAAGCATGGACACATATTTTTATTAGATTTGGAGCAATTTTGGCCCTCATTTAAGGTTGGTCAAGCCAAGGTTTAAAATATGCACTTTTGTCGACGTTCTCGGAATTGAGTTTTGAAAGTGGATTGAGGCACCCATTTAAGAGATAAGCATGGACACCTATTTTTATGATATTTGGAGCTATTTTCGCCCTTCTTCAAGGTTGGTTAGACCAAGGTTGAAAATATGCACTTTTATCGACTTTCTCGGAATTGGATTTTTAAACTAGATTTAGATACCCATTTGAGACAAAAGCATGGACACCTATTTTTATAATATTTGGAGCTATTTTGGCCCTCATTCAAGGTTGGTCAAACTAAGGTTGAAAAGATGCACTTTTGTCAACTTTCTCGTAATTGAGTTTTGAAATTGGATTTAGGTACCCATTTGAGAGATAAGCATGGACACCTATTTTTATGAGAATTGGAGTTATTTTGGCCCTAGTTCAAGGTTGGTCAAACCAAGGTTGAAAATATGCACTTTTGTCGACTTTCTCGAAATTGATTTTTGAAAGTGGATTTAGGTACGCATTTCAGAGATAAGCATGGACACCTTTTTTTATGAGATTTGGAGCTATTTTGGCCCTCCTTCAATGTTCTATAGACAAAGGTTGAAAATATGCACTTTTGTCACATTCTCATAATTGAGTTTTGAAAGTGGATTTAGATACCCAATTGAGAGATAAGTATGGACACCTATTTTTATAAGATTTGGAGCTATTTTGGCCATAGTTCAAGGTTGGTCAAACCAAGGTTGAAAACATGCACTTTTGTCGACTTTCTCAGAATTGAAATTTTAAAGTAGATTTACATACCCATTTGAAAAATAAGCACAAACACATATTTTTATGAGATTTGGAGCTATTTTGGCCCTCATTCAAGGCTGGTGAAACCAAGGATGAAAATATGCACTTTTGTCGACTTTCTCGGAATTGAGTTTTGAAAGTGGATTTAGGTACCCATTTGATAACACCTATTTTTCTAATATTTGGAGCTATTTTGTCCCTCGTTCAAGGTTGATCAAACTAAGGTTGAAAATATGAACTTTTGTCGACTTTCTTGGAATTGATTTTTGAAAGTGGCTTTAGATACCCATTTGAGAGATAAGCATGGACACCTATTTTTATGGTATTTTGAGGTATTTTCCCCCTCGTTCAAGGTTGGTCAAAGAAACGTTGAAAATATGCACTTTTGTTGACATTCTCGGAATTGAGATTTGAAAGCGGGTTTAGGTACCTATTTGAGAGATAACCATAGACATATATTTTTATGAGATAAATAGTTATTTTTTCCCTCGTTCAAAGCTGGTCAAATCAAGGTTGAAAATAGATTAGATACCCATTTGCGAGATAAGCATGGACACCTATTTTTATGAGATTAGGATTTGGATCTCGTCTAAGCTTGGCCAATCCAACGTTGAAAATATGCACTTTTGTCGACTTTCTCATAATTGAGTTTTCAAAGTGGATTTAGG
This sequence comes from Pseudotsuga menziesii, assembly GCA_001517045.1. Lineage (NCBI taxonomy): Eukaryota > Viridiplantae > Streptophyta > Pinopsida > Pinales > Pinaceae > Pseudotsuga > Pseudotsuga menziesii. The sequence goes on from LPNX011207303.1 coordinate 342,206, forward strand.
TACCCATTAGAGAGATACGCATCGCCACCCATTTTTATGATATTTGGAACTATTTTCGCCCTCGTTCAGGGCTAGTCAAATCAAGTTTTAAAATATGCAATTTTGTCCACTTTCTCGAAATTGATTTTTGAAAGTGGATTTGGGTACCCATTTGAGAGATAAGCATTGATGCCTAACTTTATGAGTTTTGGAGGTATTTTGTCCCTTTTCCAAGGTTGGTCAAACCAAGGTTGAAAATATGCGCTTTTGTCAACTTTCTCGAAATTGAAATTTTAAAGTAGATTTAGATACCCATTTGACAGATAAGCATGGACACCTATTTTTATTATATTTGGAGCTATTTTGGCCCTCATTCAACATAGGTGAAACCAAGGTTGAAAATACGCACTTTTGTCAACTTTCTCGGAATTGAGTTTTCAAAGTGGATTTAGGTACCCATTTGAGAAATAAGCATGGGCACCTATTTTGATGATATTTGTAGTTCTTTTGGCCCGTGTTCAAGGTTGGTCAAACTAATGTTAAAAATATGCACTTTTGTTGACTTTCTTAGAATTGAGCTTTGAAAGCGAGTTTAAGTGCCCATTTGCGAGATAAGCATGCTTAGCAATTTTTTTGAGAGATAAGAATGAACACCTATTTTTATGAGATTTGGAGCTATTTTGGCCCTCGTTCAAGGTTGGTAAAACCAAGGTTGAAAATATGCACTTTTGTCAACTTTCTCAGAATTGAGTTTTGAAAGCGAATTTAGGTACCCATTTGAGAGATAAGCATGGACAACTATTTTTATGATATTTGGAGTTATTTTCTCTCTAGTTCAAGGTTGGTGAAACCAAGATTGAAAATATGCACTTCTATCAACTTCCTCGAAATTCAAATTTTAAAGTAGATAAGATACCCATTTGAGAGATAAGCATGGACACCTATTTTTACAAGATTTAGAGCTATTTTGGCCCTCGTTCAAGGTTGGTAAAACCAAGGTTGAAAATATGCACTTTTGTCGAATTTCTCAAAATTGAGTTTTCATAGTGGATTTAGGTACCCATTAGAGAGATAATCATTGACACCTATTTTTATGATATTTTGAGCTATTTTGTCCCTTGTTCAAGGTTGATCAAACTAAGGTTGAAAATATGCACTTTTGTCGACTTTCTCGGAATTGAGTTTTGAAAGTGGATTTAGGTACCCATTTGAGAGATAAGCATGGACACCTATTTTATGAGATTTGGAGCTATTTTGGCCCTCGTTTAAGTTTGGTCAAACCAAGGTTGAAAATATGCAGTTTTGTCAACTTTCTCAAAATTGAATTTTGAATGTGGATTTAAGTGCCAATTTGAGAGATAAGCATGCGCACCTATTTTTATGACATTTGGAATTGTTTTGGCCCTTCTTCAAGATTGGTAAAACTAAGGTTGAAAATATGCACTCTTTGTCAACTTTCTCGGACTTGAAATTCTAAAGTAGATTTAGATACCCATTTGAGAGATAAGCATGGACACCTATTTTGATAAGATTTGGAGCTATTTTATCCCTCCTTCAAGGTTGGTTAAACCAAGGTTGAAAATATGCACCTTTGTCGATTTTCTCGGAATTGAGCTTTGAAAGTGTATTTAGGTACCCATTTGAGAGATAAGCATGGATGCCTATTTTCCTAAGATTTGGAGCTATTTCGGCCCTAGTTCAAGGCTTGCCAAATCAAGGTTGAAAAGATCCACTTTTGTCGACTTTCTCAGAATTGAGTTTTGGAAGTGGACTTAGGTATCCATTTGAGAGATAAGAATGGGCATCTATTTTTATGAGATTTGGAGCTATTTTGGCCACTATTCAATGTTCGTCAAACCAAGGTTCAAAATATGCACATTTGTCGAGTTTCACGGAATTAAAATTTTAAAGCAAATTTAGATACCCATTTGAGAGATAAGCGTGGACACCTATGTTTATCAGATTTGGATCCATTTTTCCCCTCATTCAAGGTTGGTCAAACCAAGGTTGAAAATATGAACTTTTGTCGACTTTCTCGGAATTGAGTTTTGAAAGAAGATTTATGTACTCGTTTGAGAGATAAGCATGGATACCTATTTTTATGAGATTTGAAGCTATTTTAGCCATCGTTCAAGGATGGTCAAACCAAGGTTGAAAATATGCACATTTTTCAAGTTTCTCGGAATTGAAATTCTAAAGTAGATTTAGATACCCATTTGAGAGATAAGCATGGACACCTGTTTTTATGAGATTTGGAACTATTTTGGCCCTGATTAGAGGTTGGTCAAACCAAGGTGTAAAATATGAACTTTTGTCAACTTTCTCGGAATTGAATTTTGAAAGTGGATCTAGGTACCCATTTCAGAACACCTATTTTAATGAGATTTAGAGCTATTTTGGCTCTCATTTAAGGTTTGCAAAATTAAGGTTGAAAATATGCACTTGTGGCTACTTTCTTAGAATTGAGTTTTGAAAGAAGATTTAGGTACCCGTTTGAGAGATAAGCATGGACACCTATTTTTATGAGATTTGGAGATATTTTGGCCCTTGTTCAATGTTGGTCAAACCAAGGTTGAAAATATGGACTTTTGTGGACTTTCTCGAAATTGAGCTTTGAAAGCGACTTTAGGTGCCCATTTTAGAGATAAGCATGGTTACAAATGTTTTTATGATATGGAGCTATTTTGGCCCAAGTTCAAGGTTGGTCAAACCAAGGTTGAAAATATGCACTTTTGTCAACTTTCTCGGAATTGAAATTTTAAAGTAGATTTAGATACGAATTTGAGAAACAAGCATGTAATCCTATTTTTGTGAGATTTGCAGCTATTTTTGTCAGCGTTCAAGGTTGGTCAAACCAAGGTTTAAAAGATGAATTTTTGTCGACTTTCTCGGAATTGAGTTTTGAAAGTGGATTTAGGTACCCATTTGAGAGATAAGAATGGGCACCTATTTTTATCGTATCTGCAGCTATTTTGGCCCTCGTTCAAGGTTGGTCAAACTAAGGTTGAAAATAAGAACGTTTCTAGGCTTTGTCGAGTTTGAGTTTTGAAAGTGGATTTAGGTACCCATTTTAGAGATAAACATGGAAATCTATTTATATGAGATTTGGAGCTATTTTCACCCTCGTTCAAGGTTGAAAATATGCACTTGTCTCGACTTTCTTAGAATTGAAATTTTAATGTAGATTTAGATACCCATTCGAGAGATAAACATGGAAACCTATTTTTATGAGATTTGGAGCTATTTTGGCCCTCGTTGAAGGTTAGTCAAACCAAAGTTGAAACGATGCACTTTTCTCGACTTTCTCGGAATTGAGTTTTGAAAGTGGATTTATGTACCCATTTGAGAGATAAGCATGGACACCTATATTTATGAGATTAAGAGCTATTTTGGCCCTCCTTTAAGACTCACCAAACCAAGGTTGCAATTATGCACTTTTGTCGACTTTCTCGGAATTGATTTTTGAAACCGGATTTAGGTATTCATTTGAGAGATAAGCATTGGCACCTATGTTTATGATATTTGCAGGTATTTTGACCCTCGTTTAAATTTGGTTAAACCAAGGTAAAAAATATGCACTTTTTTCGACTTTCTCATAATTGAGTTTTCAAAGTTGATTTAGGTACCCATTTGATAAATAAGCATGGACACCTATTTTTATGAGATTTGTAGTTATTTTAACCCTCGTTCAAGGTTGGTCAAACCAAGGTAGAAAATACGCAATTTTGTCGACTTTCTCGGAATTGAAATTTTAAAGTAGATTGAGATAACCATTTGAGAAATAAGCATGGACACTATTTTTATGAGATTTGGAGTTATTTTTGCCGTAATTAAAGCTTGGTCAAACCAAGGTTGAAAATATGCACTTTTGTCAACTTTCTTGGAATTGAGTTTTGAAAGCATATTTAGGTACACATTTGAAAGATAAGCATGGACACCTATTTTTATGATATTTGGAGTTATTTTGGCCCTCGTTTCGGGTTGGTCAAACCAAGGTTGAAAATATGCACTTTTATCTACTTTCTATATATTTAAAATTTAAAGTAGATTTAGATACCCATTTGAGAGATGACAATGGAGACCTATTTTTATGATATTTGGAGCTATTTTGGCCCTCGTTCAAGGTTGGCTAAACCATCATTGAAAAGATGAACTTGTGCTGACTTTCCCAAAATTGAGTTTTGAAAGTGGATTTAGCTAGCCATTTGAGAGATAATCATGGAAACCTATTTTTTACGATATTTGGAGCTATTTTGGCCCTCGTTTTAGGTTGATCAAACTAAGGTTGAAAATATGCACTTTTGTCGACTTTCTCGGAATCGAGTTTTGAAAGTTGATTTAGGTACCCATTTGAGAGATAAGCATGGAGACCTATTTTTATGAGACTTGGAGCTATTTTGGCCCTCGTTTAAGGTTGGTTTAACCAACGTTGAAAATATGCACTTTTGTCAACTTCCTCGAAATTGTGTTTTGAAAGTCGATTTAGGTACCCATTTGAGAGATAAGCATTGACACCTACTTTTATGAGATTTGGAACTATTTTGGCCCTTGTTCAAGGTTGGTCAAACCAAGGTTGAAAATATGCAGTTTTGTCAACTTTCTCGAAATTCAAATTTTAAAGTAGATTTAGATACCCATCTGAGAGATAAGCACGGACCCCTATTTTTATGAAATTTGGAGCTATTTTGGCCCTCGTTCAAGTTGGTTAAACCAAGGTTGAAATGATGCACTTTTTTCGACTTTCTCATAATTGCGTTTTGAAAGTGGATTGAGGTATCTATTTGAGAGATAAGCATGGACGCCTATTTTTACAAGATTGGGATCTATTTTGGCCCTAGTTCATGGTTGGTCAAACAAAGGTTGAAAAGATGCACTTGTGTGGAATTTCTTAGAATTGAATTTTGAAAGTGGATTTAGGTACCCATTTTTTAGAGAAGCATGGACTTCTATTTTGAAGATATTTGGAGCTATTTTGGCCCTCCTTCAAGGTTTGTCAAACAAGGTTGGAAATATGCACTTTTGTCGACTTTCTCGGAATGGAGTTTTGAAAGTGGATTTAAGTATCGATTTGAGAGATAGGCATGGACACCTATTTTTATGATATTTGGAGCTATTTTGTCCCTCATTCAAGGTTGGTCAACCCAAATTTGAAAATATGCACTTTTGTCAACTTTCTCGGAATTGAGTTTTGAAATTGGATTTAGGTACTTAGTGAGAACACCGTTTTTATGAGATTTGGAGCTATTTTCAATCTCATTAAAGGTTGTCCAAACCAAGGTTGAAAATATGCATTTTTGTCAACTTTCTTGGAATTGAGTTTCGAAAGCATATTTAGGTACTCGTTTGTGAGTTAACCATGGACACCTATTTTTATGAGAGTTGGAGCTATTTTGGCCCTCGTTCAAGGTTGGTCAAACCAAGGTTGAAAATATGCTCTTTTGTTGACTTTCTCAGAATTAAGCTTTGAAAGCAGGTTTAGGTACCCATTTGAGAGATAAGCATGGACATCTATTTTTATAAGATTCAAAGTTATTTTTTTCTTCGTTCAAGTCTGGTCAAACCAAGGTTGAAAATAAGCACTTTTGTCGACTTTATTGCAACAGAAAATTTAAAGTAGATTTAGATACCCATATAAGAGATAAGCATGGACACCTATTTTTATGACATTTGGACCTATTTTGGCCCTCGTTCAAGTATGGTCAAACCAAGATTGAAATATTCCCTTTTGTCGACTTTCTATGAATTGAGTTTTAAAAGCGGATTTAGGTATCCATTTGAGAGATAAGCTTGGACACCTATTTTTATGAGATTTGGAGCTATTTTCTCCCTCGTTCAAGGTTGGTCAAATGAAGGTTGAAAATATGCACTTTTGTTGACTTTCTTGGAATAGAGTCTTGAAAGCGGATTTAGGTACCCATTTGAGACATAAGCATGGTCAACTATTTTTATCAGATTTGGATTTATTTTGGCCCTTGTTTAAGGTTGGTCAAGCCAAGGTTGAAAATATGCACTTTTGTCGACTTTCTTGGAAGTGAAATTTTAAATTAGATTTAGATACCCATTTGAGAGATAAGTAAGGACACCTATTTTTGTGAGATTTGGAGCTATTTTGGCCCTCGCTAAGGGTTGGTCAAACCAAAGTTGAAAAGATGCACTTTTGTCAACTTTCTCAGTGTACCCATTTGAGAGATAAGCATGGACACCTATTTTTATGAGATTTGGAGCTATTTTGGCCCCCGTTTGAGGTTGCTCAAACTAAGGTTGAGAATATGCACTTTTGTTGACTTTTTCAGAATTGAGTCTTGAAAGCAGATTTAGGTACCCTTTTGAGAGATAGGCATGACCACCTATTTTTATAATATTTGGACCTATTTTGGCCCTTGTTCAAGGTTACTCAAATAAAGGTTGAAAATATGCACTTTTGTGGACTTTCTTGGAAGTGAAATTTTAAAGTAAATTTATATACCCATTTGAGAGATAAGCAAGAACATGTATTTTTATGAAATTTGGAATTATTTTGGCCCTCACTCAAGGTTGGTCAAACCAACGTTGAAAAGATGCAAATTTTTTGACTTTCTGGGAATTCTGTTTTGAAACTGGATTTAGGTACCCATTTGAGAGATAAGCATGGACACCTATTTTCATGAGATTTGGAGTTTTATGGCCCTCGTTCAAGGTTGGTCAAACCAAGGTTGAAAATATGCACTTTTTTCGACTTTCCCAAAATTGAGTCTTGAAATCGGATTTAGATTCCCATTTGAGAGATAAGCATGAACAACTATTTTTATGAGAATTGAAGCTATTTTGGCCCTCGATCAAGGTTGGTCAAACCAAGGTTGAAAATATGCTCTTCTGTCGACTTTCTCGGAAGTGAAATTTGAAAGTAGATTCAGATACCCATTTTAGAGATAAGCAAGGACACCTATTTTTATGAGATTTGGAGCTATTTTTTCCCTCATTCAAGGCTGGTCAAACCAAGGCTAAAAATATGTGATTATGTCGACTTTCTCAGAATTGAAATTTTAAAGTAGATTTAGATACCCAATTGAGAGATAAGCATGGACACGTATTTTTTGATATTTGGAGCTATGTTTCCCCTTATTCAAGGTTGGTCAAACCAAGGTTGAAAAGGTGCACTTTTGTCGACTTTATCGGAATTGAGTTTTGAAAGTGGATTTAGGTACCCATTTGAGAGATGAGCATGGAAACCTATTTTTATGATATCTAGAGCTATTTTGGCCCTCGTTCAAGGTTGCTCGAAACAAGGATGAAAATATGCACCTTTTTCGACTTTCTCGGAATTGAGTTTTGAAACTTGATTTAGGCACCCATTTGAGAGAGAAGCATTGGCACCTATTTTTATGAGATTTGGAGCTATTTTTACCCTTTTTCAAGGTTGGTTAAACCAAGGTTGAAAATATGCACTTTTCTAATCTTTCTAAGAAATAAAATTTTAAAGTATATTTAGATACTCGTTTGGGAGATGGACACCTATTTTTATGAGATTTGAGCTATTTTGGCCCTCGTTCAAGGTTGAAAATATGCAATTTTGATGACTTTCTCAAAAATGAGTTTTGAAAGAGGATTTAGGCACACATTTGAGAGATAAGCATGGACACCTATTTTTATCATATTTGGAGTTATTTTGGATCTCATTCAAGGTTGGTCAAACCAAGGTTGAAAATATGCACTTTTTTCGACTTTCCCAAAATTGAGTCTTGAAATCAGATTTAGATTCCCATTTGAGTGATAAGCATGAACAACTATTTTTATGAGAATTGGAGCTATTTTGGCCCTCGATCAAGGTTGGTCAAACCAAGGTTGAAAATATGCTCTTTTGTCAACTTTCTCGGAAGTGAAATTTGAAAGTAGATTTAGATACCCATTTTAGAGATAAGCAAGGACACCTATTTTTATGAGATTTGGAGCTATTTTTCCCTCATTCAAGGATGGTCAAACCAAGGCTGAAAATATGTGATTATGTCGACTTTCTCGGAATTGAAATTTTAAAGTAGATTTAGATACCCAATTGAGAGATAAGCATGGACACATATTTTTTTTATATTTGGAGCTATGTTCCCCCTTATTCAAGGTTGGTCGAACCAAGGTTGAAAAGGTGCACTTTTGTCGACTTTATCGGAATTGAGTTTTGAAAGTGGATTTAGGTACCCATTTGAGAGATAAGTATGGACACCTATTTTTATGATATTTAGAGCTATTTTGGCCCTCGTTCAAGGTTGCTCAAAACAAGGATGAAAATATGCACCTTTTTCGACTTTCTCGGAATTGAGTTTTGAAAGTTGATTTAGGTACCCATTTGAGAGAGAAGCATTGGCACATATTTTTATGAGATTTGGAGCTATTTTTGCCCTCTTTCAAGGTTGGTTAAACCAAGGTTGAAAATATGCACTTTTCTAATATTTCTAAGAAATAAAATTTTAAAGTAGCTTTAGATACCCGTTTGGGAGATGGACACCTATTTTTATGAGATTTGAGCTATTTTGGCCCGCGTTCAAGGTTGAAAATATGCAATTTTGTCGACTTTCTCAAAATTGAGTTTTGAACGAGGATTTCGGTACACATTTGAGAGATAAGCATGGACACCTATTTTTATCATATTTGGAGTTATTTTGGATCTCATTCAAGGTTGGTCAAACCAAGGTTGAAAATATGCACTTTTGTCAACTTCCTCGGAATTGAAATTTTAAAGTAGATTTAGTTACTGATTTGAGAGATAAGCATGGACACCTATTTTTATGAGATTTGCAACTATTTTGTCACCCTTTCAAGGCTGGTCAAACCAAGGTTGAAAATATGCACTTTTGTCGACATTCTCGTAATTGAGTTTTGTAAGTGGATTTAGGTATCCATTTGAGAGATAAGAATGGACACCTATTTTTGTGAGATTTGGAGCTATTTTGGCCCTGGTTAAATGTTGGTCAAACAAAGATTGAAAATATGCACTTTTGTCGTCTTTCTCGAATTGAAATTTTAAAGTATATTTGGATACCCATTTGAGACATAAGCATGGAAACATATTTTTATGAGATTTGTAGCTATTTTTGGCCCTCGTTCAAGGCTAATAAAACCAAGGTTGAAAAATGCACTTTCGTCAACTTTCTCGTAATTCAGTTTAGAATGTGGATTTAGGTACCCAATTAAAAGATAAGCATGAACACCTATTTTTATGATATTTGAAGCTATTTTGGCCCTCACTCTAGGTTGGTAAAAACAAGGTTGAAAATATGCACTTTTGTCGACTTTCTCATAATTGAGTTTTGAAAGTGGATTTAAGTACCCATTTGAGAGATAAGCATGGGAACGTATTTTTATTCGATTTGGAGCTAGTTTGATCCTCATTCAAGGTTGGTCAAACCAAGGTTTAAAATATGCACTTTTTTTAACTTTCCCAGAATTGAGTTTTAAAAGTGGATTTAGGTATCCATTTGAAAGATAAGCATAGAAAACTATTTTTATCCGATTTGAAGCTATTTTGGCCCTTGTTCAAGGTCAGTTGAGTTTCTTGGAATTGAGTTTTAAAAGTGGATTTAGATACCCATTTGAGAGATAAGCATGGACACCTATTTATATGAGATTTGGAGCTATTCTGGCCAGTTCAAGGTTGTCAAACCTAGGTTGAAATTATTCACTTTTGTGGACTTTTTCAAAATTGAGTTTTGAAAGTGGATTTAGGTACCCATTCGAGAGATAAGCATGGAAACCTATTTTTATGAGTTTTGGAGCTATTTTGGCCCATGTTCAAGGTTGGTTAAACCAAGGTTGAAAATATGCACTTTTTCGACTTTCTCGGAATTGAGTTTTGAAAGTGGATTTAGGTACCCATTTGAGAGATAAGCATGGACACCTAATTCTTTGAGGTTTGAAGCTATTTTGGAACTCGTTAAAGGTTGGTTGAACCAAGGTTGTAAATATGCTCTTTTGCTGACTTTCTTGGAATTGAAATTGTAAAGTATTGGAGCTATTTTGGCCCATGTTCAAGATTGTTCAAATCAAGGTTGAAAAGGTGCACTTTTGTCGAATTTCTCGAAATTGAGTTTTGAAAGTGGATTGACGTACTCATTTGAGAGATAAGCATGCAGACCTTTTTTGTGAGATTTGGAATTGCTTTGGCACTCGTTAAAGGTTGGTCAATCCAAGCTTGAACATATCCACTTATGTCTACTATCTCAGAATTGAATTTCAAAAGTGGAATTAGGTACCAATTTGAGAAATCAGCATAGTACCTATTTTTATGAGATTTGGAGCTATTTTGGCTCTCATACAACGTTGTTCAAACAAATGTGTAAAGTATGCACTTTTGTCGACTTTCTTAGAATTGAAATTTTAAATTAGATTTAGATACCCATTTAAGAGATAAGCATGGAAAACTATTTTTATGAGATTTGGAGCTACTTTGGAGCTCATTTAAGGTTGTCCAAACCAACGTTGAAAAGGTGCACTTTTGTTGACTTTCTTATAATTGAGTTTTGAAACTGGATTGAGGTACCCATTTGAGAGATAAGTATGGACACCTATTTTGCTTATATTTGAAGCTATTTTGGCTCTCGTTCAAGGTTTGTCAAACCAAGGTTGAAAATATGAAGTTTTGTCGACTTTCACGGAATACACTTTTGAAAGAGGATTTAGGTGCCCATTTGAGAGATAAGCATGGAAACCTATTTTTATGAGATTTGGAACTATTTTGGCCCTCATTCAAGGTTGGTCAAACCAATGGTTAAAAGATGCACTTTGGTCAACTTTCTCGAAATTCAGTTTTAAAATTGGATTTAGGCGTCCATTTGAGAGATAATGATGGACACCTATTTTTATGATTTTTGGAGCTATTTTGGCCCTCTTTCAAGGTTGGTCAAACTAAGGTTGAAAATATGCACTTTTTCGACTTTCTCAGAATTGAGTTTTGAAAGTGGATTTATGTACCCATTTGAAAAATAAGCATGGACACCAATTTTTAAGAGACTTGGCGGTATTTTGGCCCTCGTTCAAGGTTGCTCACCAAGGATGAAAACATGCACTTTTGTCCACTTTCTCGTAATTCAAATTTTAAAGTAGATTTAGATACCCATTTAAGAGATAAGCGTGGACACCTATTTTTTATAAGATTTGGAGCTATTTTGGACCTCATTCAAGGTTGGTCAAACAAAGGTTGAAAATATGCTCTTTTATCAAATTTCTCAGAATTCGTTATTGAATTTCTATGAATTTAATTTTGAAAGTTGATTTAGGTACCCATTTGAGAGATAACCTTGGCCACCTATTTTTATGAGATTTGGAGCTATTATGGCCCACCTTCAAGGTTGGTCAAAACAAGGTTGAAAATATGATCTTTTGTCGACTCTCTCGTAATTGAATTTTGACATTAGATTTAAGTACCCATTTGAGAGACAAGCATGGAAACTTATATGAGATTTGGAGCTATTTTTCCCTCGTTCAAGGTTGGTCAAACCAAGGTTGAAAATATGCACTTTTTTCGACTTTCTTGGAATTGAAATTTTATAGTAGATTTGGATACCGATTTGAGAGATAAGCATGGATACCTATTTTTATAAGATTTGGATCTATTTTTTCCCTTGTTCAAGGTTGGTCAACCAAGCTTGAAAATATGCACTTTTGTCTAATTTTTTGGGATTGAGTTTTGAAAGTTGATTTAGGTGCCCATTTGAGAGATAAGCATGGACACTTATTTTTATGAGATATGGATCTATTTTGGCCCTTTTTCCAAGTCGGTCAAAACATCTTTGAAAATATTCACTTTTGTTGACTTTCTCGAAATTGAGTTTTGAAAGCGGATTTAGCTACCCATTTGAGAGATAATCATGGACAACTATTTTAATTATATTTGGATCTATTTTGGCCATATTTCAAGGTTGGTCAAACCAAGGTTGAAAATATGCACTTTTGTTGAAATTCTTGGAAGTGCAATTTTAAACTAGATTTAGATACCCATTTGAGAGATAAGCATGGACACCTTTTTTTATGAAATTTGGAGCTATTTTGGCTATTGTTCAACATTGGTCAAATCGATGTGGACAAGATGCACTTTTGTGGACTTTCTCATAATTAAGTTTTGAAAGTGGATTTATGTACCCATTTGACAGATAAGAATGGACACCTATTTTTATGATATTTGGAGTTGTTTTGGCCCTCGTTAAGGGTTGGTCAAGCCAACGTTGAAAATATGCACTTTTTTCCACTTTCTTGCAATTCAGTTTCGAAAGTGGATTTAGATACCAATTTGAGAGATACGCATGGACACCTAATTTTATGACATTTCGAGCTATTTTCACCCTCGTTCAAGGTTGGTCAAACCAAGGTTGATAGTATGCACTTTTGTCGACTTTCTTGGCATTGAAATTTTAAACTATATTTAGATACACATTTGAGAGATAAGCATGGAGAACTATTTTTATGAGATTTTGATCTATTTTGGACCTCGTTCAAGGTTAGTCAAACCAAGGTTCAAAAGATGCGCATTTCTCGACTTTCTCAGAATTGAGTTTTGAAAGTGGATTTAGGTACCCACTTGAGAGATAAGCATGGACACCTATTTTTATGAGAATTGTGGATATTTTGGCCCTCGTTCAATGTTGGTCAAACCAAGGTTGAAAATATACACTTTTGTCAACTTTCTCACAATTGAGTTTTGAAAGTGCATTCAGGTAACCAATTGAGAGATAAGCATGGGCACCTATTTTTATGAGATTTGGAGCTATTTTTCCTGTCGTTCAAGGTTGGTCAAACCAGGGTTGAAAGGATGCACTTTTGTCGAATTTATTGGATTGAGTTTTGAAATATGATCTAGGTACCCATTTGAGAGATAAGCATGGAAACCTATTTTTATGAGGTTTGGTGCTATTTTGACCCTCATTCAAGGTTGGTCAAACCAAGGTTGAAAATATGCCCTTTTGTCGACTTTCTCGGAATTGAAATTTTAAAGTAGATTTAGAGACCCATTTGAGAAATAAGCATGGACACCTATTTTTATGAGATTTGGAGATGTTTTTACCCTCGTTTAAGGTTGGTCAAACCAAGGTTGAAAATATGCACTTTTGTCGACTTTCTCGAAATTATGTTTTGAAAGTGGATTTAGGTACCCATTTGAGAGAAAAGCATGGACACCTATTTTTATGGTATTTGGAGCTATTTAAGCCCTCGTTCAAGGTTGAAAATATGCACTTTTCTCGATTTTCTCGGAATTGAGTTTTGAAATTTGATATAGGTACCCATTTGCGATATAAAGATAGATACCTATTTTTATGATATTTGGAGCTGTTTTTGCTCTCGTTCAAGATTGGTCAAACAAAGGTTGAAAATATGTACCTTTGTCGACCTTCTCGGAAGTGAAATTTTAGAGTAGATATAGATACCCATTTCAGAGATAAGTATGGACAACTATTTTTATGAGATTGGGAGATATTTTGTCCCTCGTTCAAGATCGGTCAAACCAACGTTGAAAAGATGCACTTTTGTCGACTTTCTCATAATTGAGTTTTGAAAGAGGATTTAGGTACTCGGTTGAGAGATCAGCATGTGCACATATTTATATTAGAGATGGACCTATTTTGGCATGCGTTCAATGTTAGTCAAACCAAGGTTGAAAATATGCACCTTTGTTGAATTTCTCATAAGTGAGTTTTCAAAGCGTATTTAGGTACCCATTTGAGTGATAAGCATGGACACCTATTTTTATGATATTTGGAGCTATTTTTTCCCTCATTTAACGTTGTTGAAACAAAGGTTGAAAATATGCACTTTATTTACTTTCTCGGAATCGAAATTTTAAAGTAGATTTAGATACCCATTTGAAAGATAAGCATGCACACCTATTTTTATGATATTTGGAGCTATTTTGGACCTCGTCCAAGGTAGGTCAAACCAACGTTGAAAAGATGCACTTTTGTCGACACTCTCAAAATTGAGTTTTGAAAGTGGATTTAGGTACCCATTTGAAAGATAAGCATGGACACCTATTTTTGTGAGATTTCGAGCTATTTTGGCCCTTGTTCAAGGTTGAAAATATGCACTCTTTTAGACTTTCCCCAAATTAAGTTTTGAAATCTTATTTAGTTACCCATTTGAGAGATAAGAATGGACACCTATTTTTATGAGATTTGGAGTTATTTTGGCCTTCGTTCAAGTTTGGTCAAACCAAGGTTGAAAATATGAACTTTTGTCGACTTTCTTGGAATTGAAATTTTAAAGTAGATTTAAATACCCATTTGAGAGATAAGCATGGATACCTATTTTTATCAAATTGGATCTATTTTGGCCCTCGTTCAAGGTTGGTTAGCGAAGGTTGAAAACATGCACTTTGGTCGACTTTCTCAGAATTGAGTTTTGAAAGTGTATTCAGGTACCCATTTGAGAGATAACCATGGACACCTATTTTTATTTGATATCGAGCTATTTTGGCCCTCTTGCTAGGTTGGTCAAAACAAGTTTCAAAATATGCACTTTTCTCTACTTTCTCGGAATTGAGTTTTGAAAGTGGATTTAAGTACCCATTTGAGAGATAAGCATGGACACCTCACTTTATTATATTTGGAGCTATTTTGGCCCTCTTTCAAGGTTGATCAAACCAAGGTTGAAAATATGCACTTTTGTTGACTTTCTCAGAATTGTGCTTAAAAATTAGATTTAGGTATCTGTTTGGGAGATAAGCATGGACAAGTATTTTCATGAGAATTGGAGCTATTTTGGCCCGCATTGAAGGTTGGTCAAATCGAGGTTGAAAATATGCACTGTTGTCGACTTTCTCATAATTTATAATTGGAAGTGGATTTAGATACCCATTTGAGAGATAAGCATGGACACCTATATTTATGAAATTTTGAGCTATTTTGGCACTAGTTCAAGGTTGGTCAAACCAAGGTTGAAAAGATGCATTTTTTTTGCTCTCTCAGAATTGAAATTTTAAAGTATATTTAGATACCCATTTGAGAGATAAGCATGCACACCTATTTTTATGAGATTTGGAGCTATTTTGAAAGTGGATTTAGTTAACCATAAGAGAGATAAGCATGGACACCTATTTTTATGGGATTTGGAACTATTTTATCCCTCGTTCAAGGTTGGTCAAACCAACGTTGAAAATATGCACTTTTATCAACTTTATGGAATTTAGTTTTGAAAGCGGATTTAGGTACCCATTTGAGAGATAAGAATGGACACCTATTTTTCTGACATTTTAAGCTATTTTCGCCCTCGTTCAAGGTTGAAAATATGGACTTTTGTCGATTTCTCAAAAGTGAAATTTTAATGTAGGTTTAGATAACCATTTGAGAGATAAGCATGGACACATATTTTTATGAGATTTAGAGGTATTTTGACCCTCGTTCAAGATTGGTCAAAGCAACGTTGAAAATATGCACTTGTGTTGACTTTCTTGGAATTGAGTTTTGAAAGTGGATTTATGTACCCATTTTAGAGATAAGCATGGACACATACTGTTATCAGATTTAGAGTTGTTTTGGCCCTCATTCAAGTATGGTCAATCCAGCGTTGAAAATATGCACTTTTGTCGACTTTTTCATAATTGAGTTTTGAAAGTGGATTTATATGCCCATTTGAGACATAAGCCTGGACACCTATTTTTATGAGATTTGGAGCTATTTTCGCCCTCGTTCAAAGTTAGTCAAACCAGGGTTGAAAAGTTGCACTTTTGTCTACTTTCTTGGAATTGAGTTTTGAAAGATGATCTTGGAATTGAAATTTTAATGTAGATTTAGACCCCATTTGATAGATAAGCATGGAGAATTACTTTTATGAGATTTGGAGCTATTTTGGACCTCATTTAAGGTTGGTGAAACCAAGGTTGAAAAGATGCACTTTTCACGACTTTCTCATAACTGAGTTTTAAAAGTGTATTTAGGTATCCATTTGAGAGATAAGCATGGACACCTATTTTTATGAGAATTGGATCTATTTTGGCCCTCGTTTAAGGTTGGTCAAACAAGGGTTGAAAACATGCACTTTTGTTGACTTTTTTGGAGTTGAGTTTTGAAAGTTGATCTAGGTACCCATTTGAGAGATAACCATGGACACCTATTTTTATTCGATTTGGAGCTATTTTGCCCCTAGTTCAAGGTTGGTAGAACCACAATTGAAAATATGCACTTTTGTCGACCTTCTTAGAATAAAGTTTTGAAAGTGTATTTAGGAACCCATTTGAGAGATAAGCATGGACACCTATTTTTATGGAATTTGGCGCAATTTTGCCCCTTGTTCGAGGTTGGTCAAACAAAGGTTTAAAAGATGCAATTTTGTCGACTTTCTTAGAATTAAGTTTTGGAAGTGGATTTAGGTACCCATTGGAGACATAAGCATGGACACCTATTTTTATGAGTTTTGGAGCTATTTTGGCCCTCATTCAATGTTGGTCAAACTAGGGTTGAAAAGATACACTTTTGTCGAATTTATTGAAGTTGAGTTTTGAAATATGACATAGTACCCATTAGAGAGATAGGCATGAACACCCATTTTTATGATATTTGGAGCTATTTTTTCCCTCATTAAGGGTTGCTCAAACAAGGTTGAAAATATGCACTTTTATCAGCTTTCTCGGAATTGAAATTTGAAAGTAGATTTAGATACAAATTTGAGAGACAAGCATTGACACCTATTTTTATGAGATTTGGTGTTGTTTTTACCCTCGTTCAAGGTTGGTCAAACTAAGGTTGAAAATATCCACATTTGTCGACTTTCTCGAAAATTGATTTTTGAAAGTGCATTTAGGTACCCATTTGATGGATAAGCATGGACACCTATTTTTGTGGTATTTAGAGCTATTTTAGCCATCGTTCAAGGTTGGTCAAACCAAGGTTGAAAATATGCAATTTTCTCGTCTTTCTCGAAAGTGAGTTTTCAAAGATGATTTAGGTACCATTTGAGAAATAAGGATGGAAACCTATTCTTACGATATTTGGAGCTATTTTGGCCCTTGTTCAAGATTAGTCAAACAAAGGTAGAAAATATGCACTTTTGTCGTCCTTTTCGGAAGTGAAATTTAAAAGTAGATTTAGATACCCATTTAGGAGATAAGCATGCACAACTATTTTTATGAGAGTTGGACTTGTTTTGTCCCTAGTTCATGTTTGGTAAAACCAATGTTGAAAAGATGTACTTTTGTCCACTTTCCCAAAATTGTCTTTTGAAAGTGAATTTAAGTACCCATTTTGCGAGATAAGCATCGACATGTATTTATCTGAGTTTTGGAGCTATTTTGGGACTCGTTCAAGGTTAGTCAAACCAAGGTTGAAAATATGCACCTTTGTCGACTTTCTCTAAATTGAGTTTTGAAAGCGGATTTAGGTACCCATTTGAGAGATAAGCATGGATACCTATTTTTATGAGATTTGGAGCTATTTTGGCCCTCGTTTAACATTGGTCAAACCAATGTTGAAAATATGCACTTTTGTCCACTTTCTCGTAATTAAAATTTAAAGTATATTTAGATAGCCATTTGACATATCAGCATGGACACCTATTTCTGTGAGATTTGGAGCTATTTTGGACCTCGTTCAAGGTTGGTCAAACCAATGTTGAAAAGAGGCACTTTTGTCGACTTTCTCAAAATTGAGTTTTGAAAGTGGATTTAGGTACCCGTTTGAGAGGTAAGCATGGACACCTATTTTTATGAGATTTAGAACTAGTTTGGCCCTTGTCCAATGTTGAAAATATGCACTTTTGTCGACTTTCCCGAAATTGAGTTCTGAAAGAGGATTTAATTACCCATTTGAGAGATAAGCATGGACACCTATTTTTATGAGATTTGCA
>LPNX011207308.1:3737-59349 GCA_001517045.1 Pseudotsuga menziesii
ATATGCAACTCTTGGGTATAAGCCCGATCCACAGTTTTCAAAATGCACGGCCACTGAACCAACAATCGTGAATATTGAGGATGATATCCTGATGTCTACCCCTAACACGATGGATATAGGGAATTCTGCGACTGGGCAAAGGAATGATGTGCAATCGGGCGAGGTTGAGGGTAATCAACCAGAATTAAATGTGAACATTGTAGATGATGAACCATTGTACAATCAACCTCCTGACAGTCCTCGCTCTCCTTGTGTACATGAAGAAGATGAAACTCTGCAACAGGCGTTAGGAAATGAGTATCAGGATAAAATCACAGAATTTAAAGGAAGACTTAAACAATGTCTGTCTAGTACAGCGTTACTGGAAGAAGAAAATAAAAAATTCAGAAAAGAATTGTTAGACTGGATCGATAGATGGAAGAAGGCAAATATGAAAAATAATCAATACAAGAAATCCAAGAAATCAATATTAAATACAAATCAGTTGTTACTGGAGATAATTGAAAAGCAAAATGTTAAAATCATAAGGCTGAAGGCTAAACTGGCTGAAGCCAGAAGAGTAGTCTCTCTTCATAATTAAGTTCTGTTCTTCTCTCTTACAGCGCAGCATATCAGGTAAAGTTAATTCGATTTCACATGCCTGTAAAATCGGAGATTTTACAGGCATGTATTTATAATTTTTAATGTTTTAGTTAACTATGTTAAACTCATTTTAATACGCTGTGTTTAATGCAGGGAATCTCATTATCAAGTTTTATTCCAGAAGCGCAGGACGTGGTTATACAATGGCATGTGGATGTGGCTGATTCGTACCAAAGGGAATTTTATCAATGATCAGGCAGTTTATGTGATACCTCGACTCAGGCTAGTCGATTTCTATTTTTAGTAATAGGTGTAAATAGATGCCTTTTTGGGATAGTTGTTCCTATAATGTGGCAAACAGTTTTTATTGCAAAACCAACTTTTAGTAGTATTTAAGTGATGAGTTTCGAAGAACTCAGGATGGATAGGGTGTGAAAGAAACTTATTTGAAATATATGATTTTACTAGTCTTTCATCATATTTGAAGCTGAAGCTATTATATGAGTAATACTGGACATCTGCAAATGATACTGTGACTGGTATTTCATTTTTGGATTTTATATACTTATATTTCAGTCTGTTCTCTTTTTGTTTATATATAAACTCTGTGTGCTGTGACACATTGATGTTTCAAAATTTGTTACACTTTGTCATCTCAAGTTAGTCTCTTTTGGATAAATGTTTCATTATGATTAAGTTTATTAGTGTGTTCACTATAAGCATTAGTGGTAATGAGATGCTTTTCTGTTTATTTAAATTCTCATTTGTATGTTAACAGTGAATTTTAAATAAACATTATTCCTAATTCAAATGACTGTCTTGATAATTAATTATTGATCAGTTTTTAGGAGTTGAAAGTTGACTGTGTGTTTATTAGTTAAGTTTGATTTCTACCTAACAGAGTAACTTTTGTTATGATTTAAATATGTCTGTTTAGATCACACTTTAGTGTTCTGTTATTGATTAATAATTAATATAGTTTCAAACTTGCTCTCAGCTGAGATAGGGTTAATTAGGATAGATAGATTAGTTAGTTTTAAATTTATTTTATTATTTTATAAATTAGCACTATTAAATCATTCTATATACTTTAAGTAAGTTTTCATATTTAGAAAACTTCCCAAAAATCAGAGTCTTTCCTTAAGAAAGCAAATTTAGGACTTTTTAGGTATATAGGTAAGATAGATATTAGAATAGGTTAGATTTTGCTGGTTTTAAGTTCTCCTTAAGAGACAAACTAGCTGGTAGCAGGACCACAACCTGCGAGGTTTTGTTAAACCAAACATACCGGACGCTGCTTTAAGCTGATTGTGTGGACAAAACCTCCTTACTGATTCATAAAATCAGGCCAACAGGACCTCATTGGATTCTTTTACCCACCCTTGGGACTAAGTTGTGGTATTCATAAATAAATATATCACCTATGAAGGTAGGTATCGAGTTTTTTATATAGTATGAATTTGTTTTATTGTCTCATCTATGTCATGATACTTTAGTGGATAAGCCTTATTATATTTTGAGGTGTCTGCAAAATATGGAGCATTATGTTGTTGGAATATATTAAACCCACTCACAACTTAGGATAAAATAATTAATCATTATTTGATTAATTATTCACCCACTAGCTTAATTAGTTGGCATCCACTTGCACCTCAAAGTCAATACATGCCATATATATCCTATGAATGATTTATTTCCAATTCTGGGTGATATTGACCACCTTTTGACCATCTAGAATTAGTATACAGGACTTTACAGCAGATTCTACTTTATTCTGCTTTTTCTGCTTTTCCTGTTTTTCTATGGATAAGATAAAAGCTAGTCAACTAGGAAACTGGGATCTTTTGTTTCCAACCCATCCTCCATTATTTTTTCTCCATTTTCTAGTATTAACATGTTTTTTCCATATCCTTGACAACTCACTCATGCTTTTTCCAACTCATGAGTTCCTTGATAGATTTGGGAAGTTCTTTAGCCACCTATGGGGGTTTGCTATATTTTGGTAAGTCAGCCTTTTTGAGCTTTATGAGTTGTTTCCATACAATTCGATTTTCATATGAGGGATGTACTATTTATGTACACTATTATTAATCATTATTCAATGGAAGGATACACACCAATATTTATCTCTTCATTCATGTGATTCAGTCTCTTTTATTCTCTCTATTTTTCCTATGTATGCTTGTGAGAATTCTTAGTAGCAAGATCTATTTCCTGTGCTTATTCTTAGCATCATTGCACATAGAATTGATCTATTATTTCTACATGGTATCAGATCAGCAAGGTTGATAAAGTTCTACATAGTTGAGGAGCACATCCAGTCTCCTATCCCTCTCTGAAGAAGAGCTTGTCTAGCTTACAAGATTTTCTCCTAGTTTGTTTTGCAGGTTGCAGAGATTTTATTCTTGAGCACATCAATTCAGAAATATGGATTCTTCATCAGCTATAATTATTACTTCCTTCAACTACCATGAATGTAAATCCAAAATCTCCATTCTATTGCGCAGTAGAGGATTATACAGAGTTACACTAGCTTTGGAGAATGAGCCCAATCCTGTAATTGAGAAAGCTAAGTGGCATAATAGGTTGGATGAAGCCTATGGATTGCTTTGCCTCTCTATTTATCTTGATCTACTATTTCATATAGATGATTTGACCACTCCAAACCAAGTATGGACTCAATTGGAGTCTCTCTTTGGAGTTCAAGATGAGCTAAGAGTGCATCAATTAGAGATTGAGTTATTCTCACTAAGTCCAAGCAATTTTGAATCTCATGAGGGTTTCTTCACCAAGTTCAAGTCACTTGTTCTAATTCTCAAGAAATGTGGGATTGAGAAAAGCAAATTATCAATTAATCCTTTCCATTATTTGAAAATTGGGTCCTGATTACTCAGTTTTTGTGTCTACTTTTCATGCTACTAGGCTTGTTGTTCCTAAGTGGAAAATGACTTCTTTAAATTCTTTTCTTGATTCACTAAAAAAGGAGCAAGATAAATTGATCCATATGGGTGTCCTTAATTATTCAAAGGGAAAGGATCATGCTCTCTTGGTTCAAGGAAGCAAGAAATTCAAATCAAAAGAGAAGCAAATTGTGAAGAAGCCAAAGTCAGAAATTGAAGATGAAGATTCTTATGAAGATTTAATGAAAAAAGTTAAGAAGAAAGGGAGCACATCCAAGTGTTCTTATTGCAGCAAGGGTTTCCATTCATAGAAGAAGTGTTTCAAGAATAATATGGACATCATGTCTCAGCTTCTTGAGAAGCACAAGATCTAAGTTCCAAATGAACTAGAGAAGCCTGTTGATTCCTCATAACAATGTCATACTGCGCAGTTCCAAGGTGATATAACTTATGCTTTGAGTTCCAGGGTTCTCTCCTTTTCTCAGGTCTCTGATATAGATTTAATATCTGATATATTAGAATCAGAAATATCAGATCCTTTCTTTGATGATCCTTCTCCTAGTCTACTAGATTCATCTCCCAAAAAATATGATTTTTCACTAGATATTGACTTGTCTTTGAGAAGCTCTTCCTCACAAGATTGTATATCTGATTTAGAATATTGTTTGTAGGATGATATGCATGTCATGACACATATAATACCACCATCCATACCATCTACCATACCTCCGAATAATCCAAAGACTATAAAAATCCCAAGCTCACTAGTTGATTCCTCATTGGTCTCTTATGCAGTGATATTTATCTTACATGGTTTGAAGTCTTTCCTATCTTTAAGTGGCTGGTTATCCATGTTCTTAGTCATCCTTGGACTGATATTAAACATGTTTTTATCTTTTCTAAACACTTATAGTTCAGATATTATGCCCATCCATCATTCATATTTTTACACCTATCAGTTTTCCCCAGTTGCTCATAATTTTCCTAATCTAGCCCTATATCCTCATGGAGCCACTGAAGCCTTTGTCCTTGCTGTTCCATATGCTAATATTTCTGATATATAATATTTTTATCAGCCTCATATCAAATCTATACAGGTGCTACATCAGATTGGAATATTGACATGTGATTCACATCACAAGTTTGCAGCTATTCAGGGAATTGGGTGTGGAATAAATTGTCTTAATTTTTGTACTCTTTGGGAAGGAGTATGCACAAATCTCTTTTCCATTTCAGATTATGTTTGAATATCAGAGTTTGAAAGAAGAAATAAGCATTCATATAATGCTCCTACTTCATCAGTTGATGAGATACAAGGAGTCTCTCCTCTTCCTTCTTGCAGGTTCTACACTCCAGCGCATGATCATGGAGTTCATGATTTCTTCAACAAGTCCTTCATCCAGAAGCAGTTCACTCAGCTCATTCAAGTGAAGATAAGGATATGTTGAAGACATATTATTTCAAAATTTTGTGCCTTATCCTTTCTTGAGGGAGGATTTTCCCCATGTGGTTTTTCCTCTTTCCTCACTTTTCTAGACATAATAATTGTTAAAGGGCGACCATAGCCTTGTTGATGGGCCCTATATGCATCCATATTTTTTGCCATACCATCATAAAGTCAAACTTATAGGGGGCGTTGGAATATATCAAACCCACTCACAACTTAGGATAAAATAATTAATCATTATTTGATTAATTATTCACCCACTAGCTTAATTAGTTGTCATCCACTTGCAACTTAAAGTCAATACATGCCATATATATCCTAGGAATGATTTATTTCCAATTTTGGGTTGATCTTGACCACCTTTTGACCATCCAGAATTAGTATACAGGACTTTACAATAGATTTTTCTTTATTATGCTTTTTCTGCTTTTCCTGTTTTTCTATGGATAAGATAAAAGCTAGTCAACTAGGAAACTGGGAGCTTTTGTTTCCAACCCATTAGCTATTAGTTTTTCTCCATTTTATAGGATTATCATGTTTTTTCCATCTCCTTGACAACTCACTCATGCTTTTTCCAACTCGTGAGGTCCTTGATAGATTTGGGAAGTGTTGTAGCCACCTATGGGGGTTTGCTATATTTTGGTAAGTCAGCCTTTTTGATCTTTATGAGTTGTTTCCATACAATTTGATTTTCCTATGAGGGATGTACTATTTATGTACACTATTATTCATCATTATTCAATGGAAGTATACACACCAATATTCATCTCTTCATTCATGTGATTCAGTCTCTTTTCTTCTCTATATTTTTCCTGTGTATGCTTGTGAGAATTCTTAGTAGCAAGATCTATTTCATGTGCTTCTTCTTAGCATCATTTCACATAGCATTGATATATTATTTCTACATATGTGAGAAGGTCTCAGTACCCTCATGCTTCCATCACGAACCATGACCTCGTTAAATTAATAGTATTAAGGGAACTGGAACAAAGGAATCAATCATGGGTGCAATTATTTATGAGGATAAACCCTTTGGCCATGGAACAAGGAATAGTGAGAGAAAAGAGGAGAATGAGTAGAGCTTGTTAGGCAGAGAAATGGGTAGGGAATCTAGAGAAGTATAAATTGACCAATGTTTGAATGAGGTGGAAGCTATGACTTTAAATGGTTCCCGGGTTACAAACCCTCAGGATCCAATTGGAAGCCCATTTTGACAAACGAACAGTCCAAGGATAATTCCTAAGCCCTCTCATGAAATTATTGAAGAATTTAATGGAAGAAAACCCTCCAAATAAATCAAGTCTCATGACGACAGGGTTTTACCTCCCATGAATGAGGAATTAGGAACAAGCCCCAAAGATCCTCAAGAAATAAATCAAGAAGTATTTCCAGGGGAAGTAGTGAAGAAAGGTTGATGGAAGGGGTTGAAAATTCAGGGAAGGTGACTCAGGAGACTGAACCCTCTGATAAACGTGAAGAAATCAGGAGATTGGGAAAAGAATCATGATGAAAGGATGACTCTCTCCTTCTAGATGAGGTTGAAATAATTATAGAGGGGTTTATTTCTCCTAGGACACAACGAAATAAGAGA
The DNA here is from genome assembly GCA_001517045.1 of Pseudotsuga menziesii. Taxonomy (NCBI): domain Eukaryota; kingdom Viridiplantae; phylum Streptophyta; class Pinopsida; order Pinales; family Pinaceae; genus Pseudotsuga; species Pseudotsuga menziesii. The sequence continues at coordinate 10,258 of LPNX011207308.1, forward strand.
ATATTGGGCACTCAATCTTAGTCGTCCCGTCCACTAAAAAAAATGAGGACTTGATCTACCACCGTAATAAAGGTAGAACAAATGCATAAGATAGACATTGAAGTCCCAATATTAAGACCTTAATCATGCCCTATCACACAAGAAACAAGGGGTGAAAATAAACAACAAGGGTTTTTTTTGAAACACAAGAACCAGGAAGCAACTCAACCCCAATACCAAGGTCTTCTGATCCACAAGAACCTAATGTAGAAGATGGTCCAATTCAATTAGATACTTTAATTTTATAAAATGACCTACTGAAACAGGAGGTACATGTGCTCAAGGGATAAGTACAAGGTTTAAAAGACACACTAAAAATTCAAGTGGGTCATAGACTAAACACACTAGTTGAAGTTGTTGATTAGACGGAATGTGTCGTTTTAGAAGGTGTTGAGCATGATGAATATATATTCCTGGAACATGGTGACAGGTCTATAATGCTTCATGTAGACCATGATGGTGTATGTATAGAATGTGGACTTGGTAATAATACCAAGGGTTCCTTTCCGAAAAGTGAAAGAAAATACAAGGTAATATTGGATCTAGTCCACTTTGACTTGTGCAGACCCATGACGGTTACTTCATTAGGTCGTTACAACTACTATGTAACATGTATTGATGACCACTCATGAAATATGTGGATATACTTCCTCAAGACCAAGGAATCTGAGGAAGTACTTAGATTCAAGGAATTCAAAGTACGAGTTGAGAATCTGACAGGAGGAAGAATTAAGATCCTAAGATCAAACAATGGTGGAGAACATACATCTACATAATTCAATGATTTGTACAAAGAAACATGAATTAAGAGGGAGATCATAGTTCCCTACAAACCTCAACAAAATGGGGTTGCATAAAGGAATAACTGAACAATTGTGGAGGAAGCCAAAGCCATGATACATGACCATATTCTATCGATGTTCTTATGGGAAGAAGCATCCAGAACAATTGTTTATGTACAAAAAAAATGCCCTCATAAAATCTTGAAGGGCATAACTATGGAAGAATCCTTCACAGGAGTGAATCTAGAAGCGGGATACCTTCATATATTTGGATACCCATTTACATTCATGTTCCCAATGATAAAAGGATGAAACTAGAACCTTCAAGAAATAAGGGAACATTCATGGGATCCAATGAGTCTTCAAAGGATTAAAAAATATACATCTTAGGATAAAGGCAGATTGAAGTCAGTAGGTTATAACCTTTGAAAAAGAAATGGATATACAAAAAGGAAAAGGATATGATGTGTAAATCGATGATGATGAAGAGATGATATCATCTCCCCCTCCAAAAGTTAAGAGGGAGTCTAAAGAAAATAATGAACCGATCGATTCCATTGATCTAGTTGAGAAAGTTAATGCTCCCACAGATATGGAAGCAAGCCTAAAAAAACCTAGATGGGCACAATAAACATTGTAGGATACTGAGGGGCACGAAGCTCCATGCAGAATCCATCAGGAAAAAAAAATACCTCAGAGGTTGTCTATTTATGTAGCATGGATGAGTCACATCATTGACTGATATCCTACCATGTACGAAGAAGCATCCAGACACCAATTTTGGAAGGATTCCATGATGGAGGATTTCTAGTCCATCATGAAGAATGATGTATGGGAGGTTGTATCGAGATCTTAAGGGAATTTAGTAGTGACCTCCAAATGAATTTTCAAGATTAAACACGGAGGAGATGGTAGAATGGAAAAATACAAGGCCATATTTGTTTCTAGAGGATTCTCTGGGAAAGAAGGAATTGACTATGATGAAACATTTTCTCCTGTGACTCAATATACCTCCATCAAAACCATCATTGCTATTTCTTTGACATGGGATGGAAGTTGCATCAGATGGATGGAAAGACCGCCTTTCTCAATGGTATCATAAAGGAAGAAGTTTACATTGAACGACCAGAAAGGTTTATTGTCCATGGGAAATATTATCACATATGTACACTGAGAAAAGCATTGTATGGACTCAAGCAAGCACCTCATTCTTGGTATGGACGAATAAACAGATACCTAGTAAACATGGGATTCACCAAGAGTGATGCAGATTCTAATATTTACTACAAGATTATGGATTATGAGCCATTGGTTTTGGTCATGTATTTGGACAACTTGTTTCTCATAGGAAATGAGAAACTAATTGGATGGTTTTAGAAGAAACTTGCCTCTGAGTTTTAAATGAAGGACCTCATATTTATGCATTACTTCTTGGGATTAGAAGTATGCAAGAGGAAGAAGGAAATTTTCCTAAGTTAATATTTGGGATGTTGGACTGCAAATCCATGGCTACTCTGATGGGTGAAAATTTCAAGAAACTGAATGAATATACTTCAAATTATGATATGATTGATCCCACCATGTATCACTAGTTGATCGACTCTTTGATGTATCTGACAAACACCATACCAGATATATGTTTTGTTGTGAATATTCTTAGTCATTTTATGAGTGATCCGAGGAAGATTCCCTGGGTTTTTGCAAAACATGTTCTTAGATACTTACGTGGCACTATGGGATATGGTCTAAGTTATGCTTCAGGATGTGATATGATATTGCAAGGATTTTTTGACTCATATTGGTCTGGGTGTGTTGCAGATAGGAAGAGTACTTCTATATGTTTCTTCAGTTTGGGATTTGTAATGATTTATGTGTAGTAGGAAGTAGATCTCAGTAGCACTTAGCACCGTAGAGGCTGAGTATATGGATGCCAATGCAGTAGCTCGAGAAGAAGTATGGCTTAAAAAACTCCTTGCAGGATTGTTTGGTCAAATTCTAGGACCAACTTTGATTCACTGTGACAATGTATATAGATGTCAGTGAATCCCATATTTCATGATAAGATGAAGCATATAGAGATTCGATATCACTACATTCATGATATGTTGCAGAATGGTGTGGTCAAGTTACAGTATGTTCTAACAGATGACCAAATTTCAAATATTCTTATCAAACCAATTCTCAAGATAAATTTTGAATACTTTTGCATAAGACTTGGAGTAGAAGAAAATGTATCCCTCATGGAGAGGGAAAGTCGAGACTGATATCTATGATGCTTTCACACTAGTGCGTATACTTGTTCTAAATCTCAAGCAGGTATGCGATAAATCCCATTGGATTTGTGAGACAGGAAGGTAGCATATGGTCGTGCACACCGATGACCACTACACATTCAGATTATCAATCTAGTGTTCTTTACAGTATTCCCACCTACTCTTGACATGAACCAGTAGTATATGGTCATGTACACTAGTGACCTCTATTGGTCTTGGTTCTTAACCTAATGTTTTGGAGAATTCCCACCGGCTCTGGTTCTCAACTTGGTGTAGGAGAATTCCCACCACCACTTGAGATGAATTGCTAGTAGATGGTCATGTGAAGCATGTCCAGGTTCTTATGTAAATACTGACTTATAGTAGATGATTACTCTCCCGCAGATTGTTTAGAGTTGCAGAGCTGATAGATCTACTGATGGACTAAGTGGATCATATTTTGATGACACCTCTCGACGGCCAGAGATAGTTTTGACAACCTTCAGTATGTATAAAGATGATCGAGAGAGATGAGATGTATAGAATATGACCCATATGTTCGTGATGTTGATGATGACCATATCTGAAGAATACCTTCCTTGTTGAGAGGGAGTGTTGGAATTTGTGAAACTTCAGAACTTATTCTTATTGTACTTGTATTGTATTTCATTGTACCTCTTACAGGATATTCTACTGCTCTGATCACTCATGTAAACCCTAGAAAGAATCAATAAAAACCCTAGGGAAATAATACATAAGAAAAGAATAAAAATAAAATTATTTTTCGTTTCCCCAAGATAGGTCAATCACAGTTAAACTTCCAAGTCGGCCCTAGTAATTTTTCACTTGGAAAATCAGTATAAATAGGTGGTGCCCCTCCTCATTATTTCATCATCACATAGCAAGTTTGCTCTGGATGAAAAGGTATGTTACTGCATTCAAGGAGATCTTTTGTTGGGGTTGTATCTTAGAGAAGAATTTTATCTCTCTTTCTTCTTATCTCTATTCTCAGGATCTATTATCTATGTACGAAGGTTTCTTGGCTTTTCCTGATTGGGTTTCCTAGGATAGATTATTGTGTTCTTTGTTTTTGTGCTTTGTCTATATTCTAGAAATCTTATTGTTTATTTTCAATTAAGTTATAATGTTTTAATCTTGTAAAACCTAATAGGTTGGAATCTGATTTACTCTTGGTAAATCCCAAACTCATCAGGAATCCATGAATTCTTCCATACCATGCTTTAGGTGCTTGCTTAAATCCATACAACACCTTCTTTACTCTGCACACATGAGTCTTCTAATCATCTGTCTCAAAGCCTTGTAGTTGTTCAATGTATACTTCTTCTTATATCACTTCATTTAGGAAGGTTTTCTTTACATCCATCTTATGTAAATTCCACTTCATGATGGATTCCAAAGCAAGGATAGTTTTGATTGAGGTGTACCTTGATACTAGTGCAAAGGCCTCCTCACAGTCAATTACTTCCTTCTGAGAGAATATGTGGGCCACAAATATTTCCTTGTACTTCTTTAGACTATCAGATGTTGTATTCTTTGTTTTGTATATCCATTTCCAGGATACTATTGACTTGTTCTTCAGTCTTGGTACTAGTTCCCATACATATTTCTTTATAATGGACCGATAACATGGCATCTACCCATTCCTTGTTCTTTGTTTATTCTTCAAATCATGTAAGTTCTTTGTCAACGAGATTTCACATGAAAGCCACATAACTAGGGTATGACTTTGGATTCTTACTTTCTCTAATGGTTCCTTCTAGGACACCATATATTTCCTCTTCTTCAATTATTTCGTGTGCCCAAGCAGAGCTTCTTTGGTGTGAGATCATCTCACTAGGAAAATCCTCAGGTCTCTGAGGTTCTATCACATCATGATCCTCAAATATTTGTTCTTCCTCATCATTTCTGATTGGTTTGAATATTTTTTGAAGGTTGTATCTTCGTCAAATGTGACATATATGTTGAGTTCAATTTGATGGCATCCTAGGATATAGATTCAGTAAGCCTTTGATTGCTCACTATATCCTGCAAACAATTCCTTCTTTCCTAAAGGGTCCAACTTTGATCTCTTCTCCTTGAGAATGTGTATGTATACCATACAACCAAATATCTTCAGGCGACTAACTTCGGACTTTTCTCCGGTAAACATATTTTCTAGAGTCTTATTTCCAAGAACATAGTGGGAGATTATGTTATGTACATAGAATTTTGTTCTAGATGCTTCTACCCACAAATACAGAGGCATATCTTGATCATGGATCATGGATTTTACTTCTTCCATGATATATATATTATTTATTTCATCCACACCATTATGTTACGGATTATAGGGAATGGTAAGCTCCATCTTAATCCCATCTTTTTTGCAGTATTCATTGAATTCACCTGATGTGAACTCACCTCCATTATTTGATGTTAAGGTATTGATCCTCTTGTCATATAGGTTTGCTACAAGAGCCTTAAACTCTTTGAAATTTTCAAATACTTCATCTTTCTTCTTCAAGAAATAGATCCACGTTTTGCAGGAGTAGTCATCAATAAAGGAAGCATAGTAAACATACTCTCTTAGTGAATTAGTTTGCATTGGTCTACATACATCTGAGTGAACAATGTCTAAGATCCATTTAGTTTGTATGGAGTCCTCCTTCTTCAACTCCAATCACCACTGCATCATCTATATTTTTCCCCTTTTTCCACATGAGGACTTCACCATCTATGAAAGCAATTATGAAACCTTTCTTGTCTAAAGTTGAGATAGAAAGGAGATTTTTCTTTAGCCCCAGGACATATAAAAAATCCTTCATATTCCTGGACTTCCAAGAGTCCAACTTATAAGAGGCTTCTCCCATACATTTGATGGGATATTGAGAATCATCTCCAAGCATTACTTTATGTGGGAAATCCTTTTGTACAAGACAAGAGAGTGAATCCTTGTAACCTATCGTGTGCTTGGAGGCACCACTATATACTAGCCAAGTATCACTCTCAGGTGAAACTGAACCTGTGAGTGCTAAAATAAAAACATATTTTTCACAAGAATCTTCATATTCTTTAGTTCTCTTCTCATCTTCTTGATCATCATCTTCAGCTACATGGACTTGGAATCTTTTGTTCCTCTTCTTTAGTTGTTCTTCCTTCAGGGGACAATTTATGAAGATGTGTCATATCTTGTGGAAAATGAAGCATTCATAAGATGAGAATTCCTCCTTGACCTTCTTATTCTTGTGATACCCTTGAGTTTTTCTAGGAGGATAATCATAACTCTTCCTCTTGTTCTTTCCTTTGGTATGGGCTGCCAAAGCTTGATCTTCATTTTTATTCAACTTCTCTTCTCTTATTTCTATTATTTCTTCTTCTTGAACACATTCTTCCCATAACTTTTGGAACTTGGTCATTTTTCTTCTGGAACATATTCCTCGAATGAAGAATTCACATTATCTTGGGAGACCATTCAAGGTGGTCATTACAAATTCTACTTCTTCTATCATGTCACCAATATCTTTGAGATGCTCCTTGATTTTGGATACTCTTGTGAAGTATGATTGCATGGTATCTGACTTCTGAACCTTCACACTTTTTAGTTGATTTCCCAAGGTCATCTTCCTATTGATATTTCTTCCTTCAAATAGGCTAGATAGGGCATCAAACATTTCCTTCGGTGTTATCCTTGAAGATACTTGAGGGATCAAGTGATATTTGATGGAGTTAGTTGTGATCCTCTTATCCTTTATCATATCCTTCTTGTTCTTGGCCTTTTCATCATCTCCTTCTGGTTCTTCAACTTCCTCCTTTATGAAGCCTTCTAGATAATTCTCTTCTAGGATGAGCATCATCCTATACTTCCATGCTTTGAAGTTCTCATCGCCCTCAAGCTTCTCATCTAGCTTGGTATTGTTTTTCATATTTAACAGAATGAGAACCTCAAATGGAATATGGAAGAAGCAATACTTACTTGGAGAAAACTGCTTTTGGATGACCTTCTTTGGGATGACCTAGGGTTTGATGGTAAAACCCTAAATTTTTAGTTGAGATCACTTGTATGGATTATTGGTGGAAAATATGTGCCTCCCCAAGGTGTGCTAGACTATATCTTCCTTTTCCTGATATTGATGGTGGAACTTTGAAAAAACAAAAGCCCTAGTTCTTCCCGACAGCAACGTCGGGCCCAAAAATGAAACTTCTTGGAATTCAGTCCTATTTTCACAGAAAGATGCACCCTCCTAGGTCGATTTGAGTGAGCCCTATTTTATGGTTTATCTATCAAGGGAATTGTTCAGAATACCTAACCCTAGTTTCACAATGTCTCCTTTTAGGGTGGCCTTGGTACCATGTTAAATTTTCTTAATTGCTTAGATGATATTCTAAATAAATTAACAATAGTAGGATCACCGAAAGAACAAAATCGTAACAACACAAATAACACAGATATTTTCCTCGAGGAAACTACAAGGGATAAAACCCCATAAAACTTCCTCAGTATAGAACTCAACCAAGACAGCGTAAAACCCCAAGATAACTTCTCCTCTCTCTCTAGTGCACTTCTTCTTCTCTCTCTAGCGAACTTACTTGAGTGAAGAGTGTACCAAAAGGAATGAGGAGCCTAACCTATTTATATTTATAAGTTGAGTAACTTAATTACCTAACTAGGTTATTTAGGTTCTCTAATTAGGGAAGGCCTACCTATGAAGACTCAAAATAATAGTTGTAAAATAATTTTATGGGTACCATTGCCTCGATTTACAATAGAAGTTTTACCTCATGAATTTTACATGGCCAATTGCATCAAGGAAATATCTGAATGGAGTAATAAAAATAATCTAAATAGAATATCTTCTGAAGTTACATTTTTTAACACTATGAATGCTTCCATTCAGGAAGTTTGGTTACATGGAATTCTTACATAGTTTCGAATTCACACTTGTAGCAAGGATTTCTCCCTACTACAGGGGCAAGAATGACTTTGTTATGCCTATAGGGCACAAGGGTAGGTTCCTGCTAGTGGTAAATGCAGAAAACGAAATGGAAATAACAGAAGCAGAACAGTAAACTAAGCTAAGCTAATCTAAACAAGAAGAAGAAGCAAATGGCAAGAACAGTAAACTAAATCTAATAGCAGAAAGAAGAAAATGAAGCTATGGTGAACCCCTTTGCAGAAAATGGGTTAGGGTTCTGTCTCCTTAAAACCTGCAAATAAACCCTAAGCTACAAGAACCTGCAAAACAATGTTAAATAAAACCTTCAAATGGAATAAGAGTTAGAAAACAAAGCATATTAAACAACTAAGAAGCAAAAATAACACATGGGTATGCCTTCTCTTGGGTGGAAATGGGCCACCATGCCCTAGCTCATGGGAGCACCTCTCTTGGTTGGGGAGGAATGGCTCAATGGGAATGGAGATGGAGGAGAGGGAGTGTGGGTGGTTTGAGAGGCAAAGGTCTCAAAGCATCCACTGGCAGCATAACAATAAGCAATGGGAGAAGTGTTTTGAGAGTGACCCCCCACCCTCCTTTTATAGCTTTTCCAAGGGGTTTTAGGGTTTTAAGCCCTTGATCAAGGTTTTAGCCCCTTTTTTGGGCCTTTAGCCCCTTTCTCCCTAATCTTTAGCCCCTTTTAGGGTTTTATCTCCATTTTGAGGGCTTTAGCTCCTAAGAGGCTATTTCAGGCTCCCTTTTGGGGTTTTTAGCCCTTTTTCTTCATCCTTAGGCTATTTGGAGGTGTGGGGGTCTATTGGACGGTCTTATGGAGTGATATGAGGGTTGTGAGATGGTTTCCTTGGGTGGTGTAGGCCATTGAGAGCTATGTGGGGGATTTTTGGGTTAACAGATTGCCCCCTAATGTGTGAGGGCAGGAGCTCAACGTATGGCCGACAGACATCATAGGATTTGATGTGTAGAGGTGGTGCTTCCGGGGCTGGGGCATGGTGGATTTTGGTTTTTGTATTAATCTGGTTCCCATCAATGGGTGAGATACGATAAATGTGTGACATGTATATGGATGAGGCGGGCATCCCCATGCTCGTGACAATGTCAAAAGAATCATTTGATCTATGCTCTAAAATACAAGAGCCGATCATATACAATTGATGTTACAATGCTGGTTGCCTCCATGTGAGACTGAATACAATACTGATCTGGTACATTGGACCCATGGCATTCTCATGGAATGCTACATCTTCATGACTGACGGTCTGCTAGATCTGGTACATAGTTGTGTGGACTCGCTGATTGAGAGTTAGAGTCCATGTGGTACAAGTATGCTGTATCAATCATAAAGGTATATCGAAGCACTGTTGGGGCTTCTAAACACTGTCTCCAACGCAACCCAAAAATCACAAGGGACATAACCTGTTTAGGTCCCTCGAGTGGACTCACCAATGTGTTAGAGTTAGGTGACATCCAGGGTCTTCGACCAAGTACTGTGCGGAACAACCCTGTATGAATCTCAATGGTGCGATAATGGAGTTGAAGTCGAGCACGTGACAAAGAACCATCCCAAGAGGCACTAAGGACTCCTCTCAAGTGGTCCAAGGAACTCATCAATGATGCTAATGAAACCAAGGTACATGGACCTCTGGGTCTATCCTCTAGAATATGTGTGTTGGCTTCGACAGAGGGATACCTACCCCTAGTCAAGGCAATGATGTTTCCTTGACTAGGAGCGCGAGGGATAACCGAAAGGTGTGAAGCAATATGCGGACTGACTCACTGAATTGGGGGGGGAGGGGAGGGAAGGAAAAGAACTGAACAGGGGCAGGGGGGGAGTGGGAGACTCAAACTTCGTTTGTTCAGAGTATGATGGCAGGGTGGACTAGGCAGCAGATGAAACTTAACTCAAGGGAATGGGATCATAGCTTAAATACCAGGAATGTAGCTGCAGATGGCAAATACCTAGAGTAGGTGGACACTTTTGATACTGATGTGATCCAAGGAAGACACATTACAGAGTACTCTAAACAAAGGCGACCCAATGTGGGAATGCTGCCAAACTATCTTATGTGGGGTGGTGTCTAGGGACACCGTTGTGGTACGATCTCGTGAGTTTTTGGTGAGCCCGAGAAGGTAAATGCTCGATGGTGCTTTCAATTTTAGAGAGTCTGAAAGCACGAAGAAGAATCCAGTGGGGGCTCTTTTACATTGGTAGTCTCCTATGCCCGAAAAAGGATAAAAGTATACATAGGAGAGCTCACCCATCCTGTAGGGGATGAGAGACTTCTTTACCGTTGGTAGTCCAATCAGGCTAGAAAAGGTTAAACCTGTACTGACTGGAAAGTCATTCAGATACTTTTATGAGCATGAACAAAACCAAGTTTTATCGGCAATATTTTCTTGTTGAAATGGCTGGAAAAGAGCTTAATGACAACCGGTGGTGAGCTTTTTCATAAAGTGCGGCCCCTCTACCCGAGAAAGCATAAAAGTATGCAGAGGGGAATGGTCTTGGCTTGAGTGTGCCAAGGAGGTCCTTTTCATGAAATGGTCTACATGGTCCACAAAAGGAGATAAACGAGACGATGTAGACGCCCTTTCCTATATTTTAGCGAGCGGGAAAGGAAGCAGCTGCGCTCGACAATCTTTTCATTGTTTTAAGGAATCAGAAAAGAGCTTAAACAAAACTCCAAAGTGGTCAACCGATTGCGGTGGCACATGCGGTGCCCCATGTCGGGACAGTGGACAGAGGTCCAAAGGTCGTTCACGCAGTATGGACGGAGCTGAAGGCTCTCAAACATACCAATACATGCGTGGGATAGATCGCGGTAGAGGCTTGCAAATCGGTGCGGCAGAGGCACACAAACTGAGGTGGCTCTCGGACAAAGGTTAGGAGAGCATGTGTGTGTGTTGTGGTAGATGAACTTGACCACATGCGATGTGAGTACAAGTCCAGAGGCATTTATATGCCAAATACGTGTAAGAAAAATAAATTGTTTTGTGGACGATGGTCCAGATATCCATGTCAGGTGCGGTGAATGGAAAAGACAACTATGTGTTAAAAATGCAAAATAAAAGTTAAAATTACAGTCCTTAATGGGCGGTGGCCCAAAAACTTGCATGAGTTGCGGCCGGGAAGTGTGATACAAGTACCGGTCTGTAGACACTTGCATCATCATGTCATGGCTCGTAAATCGAGGTGACTTGTGGGAAATGGTCCCAAAATTGATTTATTAAACATGAGACAATGGCCTCATTTGAGCCTGGAGGTGTGAGAGGTGTCTCGAACTAGTTTTGGGTGACTTTGGATCAGTAGCTGATGGTGCTAACCCTGACCTGTGGTGAAAAAGAATGTTGAAAAACAAAAAGGGAAAAAACTACGCTATAAGGGACTCATAGTGGTTATATCAGACATAGACTTTCTTGAGGTGGAGCCCATTGCACGGCTTCTTCAAGAGTCAACCATGTGAGTCAGCGAAGAGGTATGCCCCCTTGCCAAGACGAAGGTCATTGGAAAGGAGGGATGACGAAATCTGGTCTTTTATGGGAAGAACCGATTCCACACTATGGTTTAAAGGGAATGGGGTAAAACCGAAGGTGGTCTTACATATATCTCCATCATCGCGTAAGTGGTGTCGGGATAGATCTGGTGGATCTTCCACAGCCGACGAGACAAAAGGGAAACTGGTGCTAGAGACCATGTAAATGGTATTGGTTGTGGTTTTGGTGGCCTTGACCCCAGTCTCTGTTGGAGGAAGAGGGCCAGACCTGGAGACGAGAGGAGTCTTTGATGGACCTGGAGGTAGGTGCAACATCATCTCAATTGGATGGACATGAGTCAACACATCATGGGGCCTTAGAGGTAGGGTAGGTGGTTCAAGGTACCACACAAGATCTCCCAGTGTGAAATCCTGTAGATTGCAGGTTTCCAAGACAGACTTACTCACGATCCCGAATGGTAGGAAAAAGAAAAGGAAAAGAAAAAGGAAATGGATCGTGTTGAGTGGGAATGAACCTCACTATTTCCCTAGTAACTAAGGTTGAGGTTGCAACTGAGGTTGCGGCTGTGGCTGGGGAAACAACGGAAGAGATAGGTCTGATGGACCGTCGGTGATGGTGGAGACAAGAGGGTCTGTATAACTGGATATCATGTAAATGGACATGGTGTCTGAAGAAGGAGGTGGGGGGTGAACTTCTTCGATCAAGGTGATCTCAGACTCAAGGGAATCTTGACGGAGGTCAGTGAGAGCCATTTGAAATTCGGGCAGGTCTTGGAAATGGTGGGAGTAATGTCCATACAAGCTGCAAAGGGCGCAAGCATGGTTTGTCCTTAATGCCTTGTTCCTGACTATTGGTGTGGTTGGGAGTTCAACCACGGGGATTTTTTTGTTTATATCCATGGCATCCAGATGCACACGATTCACTAGGATTTCAGGGAAATTCTGAATTGGATGGCCCCGTTGTTCACAGATGGCACAAGGTGGGACTTGTCATGGTTCTGTGGTGGCTTTGGTTTTCTTTCCCCTAGCTCTTTTGGGTTGGGGCGGTGCAGGTGCGGGTGCGGCGGTTGGCTTGTGCGGACCGGGTGGAGGGAAAGACTCAACTGCAATAGGTTGGACCAGGGTTAAGACAACCTGGGGCATCACTGGTTGAGCTGGTGGATCAAGATACCACACTGGGATCCCCAACGTAAAGTTGGGTAGGCTTAAGGTGGCCATGACCGGCTTGCTCATGACACCAAGTGGGGGAAAGAGGAAGGGAATTGTATGGACTAGAGATGAGCCCACATAACTCCCAGCTGGTTGCATGTGGGGGTGTGGTTGTGGTTGTGGCTGCACGTAATGCTACTGCTATGGGTGATGTTGTGGTTACTGTTGACATTGTGGCTGTGAACCATGTTGTGGTTTTGGTTGGGGTTGCGGCTGCGGTTGTTGTTTGGGTGCAGCAATGCTTGATGAGACCATGCACAAGTCCGCAGTTTCTTTTTGTGTCGGTGGTGGTGACACCAATGGGAAAGGAGCCATCATGGTGGGATCGGTAAACAACCTAGGGCCTACATTCAATGGTGGGGAGGCTGGGGTGTTTTCAACCACAGTGTTGGTTGCAGGGATGACGTTAGCATGTGCGATTACCGCTTGCGGCTCAATGGTGGTGATGGTAGGGATAACGTTGGTAGGTGTTGTTAACCCTTACGGATCATGGTAGGTGAGCTGGTCAACCGTCACAATCTTCCCTTCATGGGGGAATATCATGAAGCAGAAGACAGTTGACGTGACGGCTCGCATGGCGTACATGTAACTCCTTCCGAGGAGGTTGTAATCTAGTTGAGCGTTGACGACTTCGATGTCAATCAGGACTGTCTTCCCGGCTAACGTGATGGGGACATGGGGGAGGATTCCTTGGGCTTTAGTGGGGTATCCATCATAAGCCCGTAGAGTCATGGAGGATGGTTGCAGAATTGGTGATCCAAGCTTCTACCAAACCAAGGTAGACATGACGCACATGGATGCCCCCTCATCCAATATGCATCGGTGCACAACCAAGTTCCAGACGGACAACGGGATTTGGAAGGCAATAGTGGAGGGCATGCATGATTCCCCATTCTCCGTGTCAAATGTGATTAGCTTGGAGTCTGAGGGGTCTACTGCCCCTAGAGTGGCTAGTAAGGATTTCCGCTGCGTTGGGCACATTTTAAGTACCTCAAGAGCGGACATGGCGGTTGGAGTTTGGGCCAAATAATCCATAATGCCATAGCTGACTACAGCTCTGGCTATGGCATTATTGGCAACTCTGCGTATGGGGGGGCACAGGAATGGGGAAAACTGAAGCGGTAGGTTGACTGTCTTAGACGTGGATGTTGCTGATGAGTCAATAGGTTCAGTAGTGGTACCATACTGATTCCGTCTAGTTTGCAAGTTGACCTCTTCAGTCGTCATGGCTAGCAGGTGATGAACACCTGTTTCGACCATGAGGGGTGCCCCCAGAGCGTTGGGATGGGTTTGGGGAGGGGGTGTGGTTTCCACCAATCCTTGGACTGGCAGTGGGTTTTGAAGCACCATGGGGAGAGGTCCTTGAGGTGTCGGGTTGGGTTGTGCTTGGTTTGTAGCATTGGCAGCCTGTTGGGCCTCATTTCGAATGGCCTGCTTCATACGACCCATGAAGGGACACTCGAATGTATAGTTCCCATAGAACTCACAGAGTGTGCATGGTTGGTTTGTGCGCAATGGGGCATTGCGTCTTGGTGCATTTGGTCATGGGGGGTTCTAGGATAGCCGATTTTTCGCGGCATTCTTGGGAGGGTTCGGTTGTTGACCACCTCCCTGCGGTTGGTTATTGCCTTGGTTGCGGGGCCGGTTGTTCCTAGATTTCCCTTGTTGATTGTTGGGGGTAGGCTGGTTGGGACGGTTTTGTTGTGCGAACACTTGTCCCAATGGAGTGGGTGGAGCGAGGGCGGGGGCTTGCACAAGTTGCACTGGCGGTGCATAGTAGATTTGTGGGGGTGGTGGTGCCACAAATGTGGGCATTTGACCCACATACTGATGTGTTGGCCAAGCCATGGCCTGAGCCTACTGGGGTGGTGTAGGTTGTGCATAAGAAGTTGTTGCTCCGGACTGGGACACCATTCTAGCATAGTCCAGAGCTTGGTTTTGGTAAGCAACATTAGTAGTGTTGCTTGGTTGTGGTGTAATGGTAGGTGGTTTCGGTCGAGGCTACGACTATTGGGAGACCGATCCTATGATGCCGTCTGTAGCATGGGATTCCCCCGGTGCATCACGGTAGGAGGAACTCAGACAGGGAGCATCTGGAATGACGGTATACAAGTATCCAGACTGAGCGTAGATAAGGTCAAATTGTTGGGCCTTCAATATGGCCTCTTCTTCATATTGGGGATGTTCATATGCGATGTCCTTTGCGATGGGTGGGAGAAAAGTCTTAAGGAACCAATCCAAGAAGATTGTGTCGTCTAGTTGGATTTTGCATAAGCTACGACGTCGCCGCCACTCATGGATATGGTTAGTTATGTGAGTGGCAGTGCTTTAACGGCAGGATAGCAAGATATCCACCCCCTCGTCATATCTGACAGGGAGTTGGAAATAATGTAGGAACATGAAGGCTAAGGAGTTGAAGTCGGGGTACTTGGCTTGTGGCAGCTCAATGTACTATTTGGCCGCAGCACCTGTAAGGGCGCGTTGGAATAGCCTCAACCTGATGGAGTCGTCTACTATGCTATTGGATGAGCACCATAGATGGAATGTCATTATGTGGTTTTGGGAACATTCCTCGCCTTTGCCTTCAAACTTGGGGATGTCTGATGGCAGCTTAGTTGGCATAGGTGGCCAAAAATCTTGGTGGCGGATGGGGTCATTTGTTAATCTGGCCAAATTAGGAAGATGAGCCATGAAGGGTAGTTTTGACCCCAAATTGATGTGGGATGGGGTTGCGACGGTGGTGGGGTTTGCAGGTGCATAGTGCATCTGCACAGTTGGGGGTGCTTGTGGTGGCACCATTGCGGATGGGCCAATTCCCTCAAGCGTTGTGGGTGGGATGGTATGAGTGCCAGGGGGATTTCCCCCATGTATGATAGTAGGGGAAATGTAGGTGGACGGTCCACTGCCCCCCTATGTGGCAGGAGGGGCAGTATGTGTGGAAGGGCCATTGCCCCCGTGTGTTGTAAGTGAGCCAGCTTGGCTAGTCACTATAGGTGGTGGCAGCTGACTAATGACAGTCTGCATGACTATGCTTGGGCCACTTTCTAGGTTATGGGTGATAGGTTGTGAGTTGGACATGGGTCCACTTGCTAAGGTTAGGCCAGAAAATGGATCCAGATTTGCACTAGCCAAGGGGCTTGATGGTGTAGTATGGAGGTCTGGTTTAGACTGATATGGGTCTGAATCGGTATCAAAGGTTGTGTGGCCCTCTGATGGTGTGGGAGATCGCTGAGAGCAGCTTCGACGGTGTCGATTGAGTGTTCCAAATGGTGGTGGTTCGCCTCTTAGGCGTGAGGAAGATCGTGGAGGATCAATTGTGTTAGATTTATGTCTGAAACTTGGTGGGAATGATGTTTGGACCCCGGTTCCAGTGGCTTCCTATTGGCTGTAGGTGGTCACTCAGCCACCAAGACTGCTGGAAGACAGTGCTTGGCTTGTTCCTCACAGGTGCTTCTACTCAATCGAAAGGGGTCGTTGCCCGTTTTGCTTGGCAATTCCTCTCAGCAACCAGCTACTTTGGGGTTCCTGTGGTACTCCTCACAATGAGTTTTTGGGCAGAGCCCAAGTACTTCCCACAGTTGAAGCAGTCAAGGACTTATGTCCTCAAAGACGATAGAGTTGTTTGAACTTAGTGTAAATTAGTAAATTTTAAGGCTTACTCAGTGTCATGAACTGCGTTGGGTTAATTAGTTGGTATGGTGTATTTGTTTGCTTGTTTTTCTGGTACTTGGATGCTGCAATATGGTTTATGAATTCATCATGGTAGAGTTCATGTCATTATGGTTGTGTATGGAAGCATAAATAAACAGAAATTGTGAACAAGTACAGTCATTAACCCTGAATGTTTGGTGGCCTAACTAGATGTCTACCTCACACTGATATTCCTATTCAACCAAGAGAAGGTGCTCGGATCTCAACACAATGGGACTAAGCCCATCTGTAGATCCTCAGGTCATCTCCTAGATGCAAGGTTGGTCAACAGGAAGGACGCTTAGCACCATGAGAAGCCCTCCTTCTCTACCCCCTCTACCTTCCAGGTCACTCGATTTTAATGGTTTTGGAACAATATCACGGAGTGCCTAGATCTATACGAGCTTGCCCTTCGTTGTATCCCAGAATACCCCGGAGGGTGATGACTGGGTAGAGGAGGAAAGGGGAAGCAAGATCGTTGATTTTAAGTCGATTTTAGTTAGACTAGGTTCATTTTATTAAGCCATAATGATTTACTTAACATTTACACATTGTTCATGAAATAGTTTGTAGAAAATAAAAGAAGAAACTAAAAATGACTTGCAATGGTGGACAAAGGCAGCTGGGCCACACTAACAGTCCTCTGAAACTGAAAATTACTATCTATTAATCTTAAATTAAAGTTCTGTTTGACTGGCTGCACATTTCTGACCAAATCTAGCGAGGGGGCCGCTAGATTTTTCAGAAATGTGCGAGGGGGTTGGACAGAATGCAGAAACAGCTGCAACCTGAGTTTTTGGGCTGAAGTCACACTTATCAGGGGATTAAGTGCACCCTAGGCACACCTATTTTCCCATTAAGTGCACCCTAGTCTCACCTATTGCCCCGATATGAGCGCCCTGCTCCGAAATGGGGTTTTTTGGTGAGATAGAGTCAGATATGGCTGACAGTAACTGGTACTGGGGTAAATATGACTCGATTCTGCCTAGCAAAGGCTTCAGTAGTAACTAAAATAGGAAATAAACAGGATTTAAGATAGATTTGACATGAAATTTCTGAAAAACTAGGGTAAAAATTTTAAAAACTTGAAAATAAAAAGTTTGGCCCAGGGATCCTGTGGGATCGACCTGGTATGGTAGCCAGTTCTGTAGTAAGGATTTCTCCCTGCTATAGGGGAAATAATGACTCCCTTATGCCTATAGGGCACAAGGGTAGGTTCTTGCTAATGGTAAATGCAGAAAATGAAACGGAAATAACAGAAGTAGAACAGTAAACTAAGCTAAGCTAATCTAAACAAGAAGAAGAAGCAAATGGAAAGAACAGTAAACTAAATCTAATGGCAGAAAGAAGAAAATGAAGCTATGGTGAACCCCTCTGCAGAAAATGGGTTAGGGTTCCTCCTCCTTGAAACCTGCAAATAAACCTTAAGCTACAAGAACCTGCAAAACAATGTTAAATAAAACCTGCAAATGGAATAAGAGTTAGAAAACAAAGCATATTAAACAACTAAGAAGCAAAAATAACACATGGGTATACCTTCTCTTGGGTGGTAATGGGCCACCATGCCCTAGCTCATGGGAGCACCTGCCTATACAGTGTATTATTTACCATACAAGAAGAACTTGCTTTTTCAAGCTTAACTTCTGAAAGGAATGGAGTCTTTCTTGGCATGCAATCCTTCATGCTGAACTTGATGAGAAAATACGAAGCATACTTTGACTAATGAACCTTGATTCCATGTTGGGATTGAGCGATTTCGAGACCCAAGAATTGGCTCAACAATCCCAAATATGTCATAAAAAAGGCATGGTTCATTGCATCCTTCAAGGAGGAAATCTCTTTCTTTGAACTTCCTGTAATCAGAAGGTCATCCACATAGAGAACAATAATAATTAAAGAACCATGAATACGCTTCAAATAGAAATTAGGATTAGAATTGTATCGAACAAAACTCAGTGACAGCAGAATGCCATCAATCTTGGCATACCAAGCCCTGGGAGCTTGCTTGAGCCCATACAATGATTTCTTCAACCTACACACTAAAGATGTATTAGATACAAAACCTTCTGGTTGTTGCATGTAAATCTCTTCAGTTAGATCTCCATTCAGAAAGGCACACTTTACATCCATGTGATGTACCTTCCACTGCTTCGAAGCTGAAATGGCTAGGGAAAGCCTTATGGAGTCCATCTGCAATTAATTCATCATTATCAAACATATCAAAATCAACAAATTCATTAGTCTCTTCACTTACAATCAATGGATGTGGTGGTGAAGAGGACTTTCCAACTTCAACTGCTGCTAAAGGCTCTTCTTCGAACTGAACACTTATTTCAATGAAAGCTTTGTTTGTGCTCAAGTTGATCAGCTTTTGAATCTTTAGAATACCCAACAAATAGGCACTCTTGGCTTTGGGGTTGCAAATCCTCCCTCTTTTCAGTTGGAATTCTAGCCCAAGCCTTTGAGCCAAAAATCATGAAATGGGTCACATCTGGCTTGTGCCCACTCCAAGCTTCGAAAGGAGTCATGACATCAAGCTGCTTATGTGGCACCCTATTCTGGATATAGGATGCACAGTTTATAGCTTTCACCCAAAACTTTGGTGGAAAAGTTTTGGCCTCCATCATACAAGTCGCCATCTCCTTCAGTGATCTGTTCTTCCTCTCAGCAACACCATTTTGTTGTGGTGTGTAAGGGATAGAATGTTGCAATTGGATACTTGCATCCTTGTAATACTGGATGAACTCAGACTTGACATACTCACCACCATTCTTATATCTGAGGATCTTTATTTTCCTCCCAAACTGGTTTTAAACCAAGGCTCTAAAGACTTTGAAGAGGTCAAAAACTTCAGACTTATGCTTTAGGAAGTGAACCCAACAATACCTGGAAAAGTCATCTATGAAGGTGAGTGCATATTTGGCTTGACTCATGGACATATGAGGGAATGGACCAGCAATGTCACTATGGATCAACTCAAGAGGTGCAGAGGTTCTCTCATGACTAGCTCTCTCACACTTGTGCTCTGGGTGTTTTCCTAAGATACAACATTGACAAACTCCCTTAGAAAACTTGATCTTTGTTAACCCTATGACCATGTCTTTTTCACTCAAATCAGAAAGATGCTTGTATTTAATATGGCCAAATATTTCTTGCCAAAGCTTGCTTGCTTCATTAGAATGAGTAAGAAGAGCAGAGGGGTTTGAGTAGGGTAGAAAATGGGAAAACTTGTATACCTTCGAAGTGTGATCAACAAAACCTTTTGCTATGACTTTACCATTTGAAATATCAGTGATTTCAACTTCATTGGGAGAGAATATGAGTTTCTTTGGAGACCCAGTGTGAGTCACCTGATACAATGACAAGATATTAGAGACAAGACCTAGAACATACAACACAATATTGAACTTACCATGGTCAAGATCAATTCTACCCTTTCCCACACTATTAGATAGAAATTTATCTCCCAAAACTATTGGTGGACCTTTCAACATGTCAAGAGAAGAGAAGATCTCTTTTGTCGAAACCATATGTCTAGAAGCTCCAGAATCAATGATGAAACTAGGTGAGCTTGAGGTGCCAGCAACCAAGGCATGTACTCTCTCCTTGTCTTCTGAATTTGATCCTCCTTCCCTCTTCTTTGAGAAATCAAGAAGGGAGATGTTGTTCTTCTCTAGGAGTTGGGTCAACATGTCTATCTGCTTTTTCATACAAGAGCTCTCAGGATGATAGCCCTTACTGCAGTATGCGCACTTGATCATTTCTCCTTTGTTCTTCTTCTTCTGGGGGTTATTCTTGGAGCCTGAGGACTCCTCTTGAGACTTTGCCTTGTCTCTCTTTTGCTCAGGTGGATTTTTAGTTTTTTTCTTTCTTTTTGAATCCACCTTCAAATCTCCAGCAACCAAAGCTTGGTCTTTGGAAGGTTTGATGGTGCCCATCATCACCAATTTATCTTGCTCCTGAGTGAGGGATTCCATGAACTCAACAATCTTAGGCATATTCCAGGTTTGAGATGTCAATTTAGTGGCATAGAAGGTCAAAAAAAACACTGAATGGTTAGGACCAAGCTTTGAGTGAATGGTCAAAAACTAGTTTCTCCTCCTTCTTTTCAATCCCACATTGTTTTAACTGCAAAACAAGGGCCTTAAAATTTGTAAAATAGAGTTGCAATGATTCGAAGCTACTGGGATTCAAGGATATCAATTCATTATCGATTTGATGTCCTCTCATCTCATTCATATTTCCAATAATCTCTTCAATATTCTCCCACACCTCATTGGGAGATGTCAATGAATCAAGATGGAAGAGGAGGTCTCTTGAAATAATCAAACACAAAAGACCACAGGCCTCATCCCTCCTGTTGTGCCATTTTATTTTATTTGCAGCTGCATTGGGCTCTACCTCAGTAGCCATGGTAATCCTGTAGAGGCATTTCTCTCTCAAAAATATCTCCATCTCATATTTCCATTCGAAGAAATTGAATGGATTCAAGATGATCCTTTGAGATTGGTCCATATCTCAACTCCTATGCCCTTCAATCAACAGAATGCGCTCCCAGTCAGTGATGTCAAACCTGCAATAAAAATTTGGAAGGAGATAAATTAATCCACAAATGCTCTAATACCATGTGGAAATTGAACCCAAGAGATATGTCAATTACACTCACAAAATTGCTAATCAAACATGCAAAATTCACACAAAAGGAGATCGAAATTGGAGCATAAATTAATCCTGTATTGAATAAGTGTACATTATCCAACAATATGAAGTAATAGGCTGATCAAATATATAATTACATGATATATTTGAAAGCACTAGGTTTCTATTCGAATTGGTCAAAATGCAGGCTTACTAAAACAAGTCAAATCCCCCATAGGTGCAAAAAGGACTTTCCAAATACATGAAGATCCTCACGAATTAGCTAAATAAAGTGGGAAAGCTAATGTGTGGTAGAAAAAAAACTCATTCATGCTTTTGTATGGAGAAAAGGAAGGAGGATTATGTGGTCAAAAACAAGGCAAGTTCCCCTAGACTAGCTTTTCCTTTATGCCTTAAATAATATGTAAAGCAAGGTAGCTTTTAGAAAAAGTAGATATGTGCTTTAAGCAATCAGGAATAAAGAAGGCATTCTAAATATGGTTCCAGGATGATTCCAAAGTGTTCCATGACCCATTTTAGCAAGTATTGACTTCTAGGAACATGTAGAAGTCAACTAGCATAGAGAGGGAATCTAGGATTCTAGAAATAAGACAAAAATGATTTAATTAATGTAAAATATGGGTAACTATGGGTTTATTATTCTAAAACCCCCCCTTAATCTTGAATTTATGAGTAAATATCATAAAATTATAGGGCCTAGCAACAAGGCTTAGTGTACATTAGCCAACCATATGAAGTAAGTGTACATTAGCCAACCATATGAAGTAAGTGTACACTAGCCAAACATAAGTGTACATTAGCAAACCATATGAATTAATAGGCTACTCAAATATATAATTACATGAGAGATTCGAAAGCACTAGTTTTCTATTCGAATTGGTCAAAAATCAGGCTTACTAGAACAAGTCAAATCCCCCATAGGTGCAAAAAGGACTTTCCAAATCCATGAAGCTCCTCACAATTTAGCTAAAGCAAGTGGGAAAGCTAATGTGTGGTGGAAAGACAAATCATTCATGCTTTTTTATGGAGAAAAGGAAGGAGGATTATGTGGTAAAAAAACAAGGCAAGTTCCCCTAGACTAGTTTTTCCTTTATGCCTTAAATCAGATGTAAAGCAAGGAAGCTTTTAGAAAAAGCAGATATGTGCTTTAAGGAATCAAGAATAAAATAGACATGCTAAATATGGTTCTAGGATGATTCCAAAGTGCTCCATGACCCAGTTTATCAAGTATTGACTTCTAGGAACGTGTAGAAGTCAACTAGCATAGAGAGGGAATCTAAGATTCTAGGAATAAGACAAAAATGATTTAATTAATGTCAAATATGGGTAACTATGGATTGATTATTCTAACAATTCTTCAAGTGATGAAGAATATGTTTTGATTTCCGCTCTCACGGGAACTATCACACATGGAAGCAATGATTGGCTTATAGACAGTGGGGCTTCCAAACATATGACGACATTCAAAGAATCCTTTGTGAAACTGTCCGAACATGAGTCACCTCACAAGGTGAAACTTGGGGATGACTACCAGTATCCAATAAAAGGTAGTGGTGAATCCTCCCATATAGACTCTGGAAAGTCTATGAAGATGAAGGATGTCTTGTTTGTACCAAGACTAAAGAAGAATTTCATGTCCATCTTTGCATTGGATGCAAAAGGCATAAGGGTTGCATTTGTAGATGGCCAAGTTCTTATCTGGCCAAAGGGAAGGACTATAGATGATGCAATAGTGAATGGGGAACAAGAAGGAGGACTATACAAACTGAAGGGAAAAATAGAACAACCTTTGGTCCATGACTCAGTAGAGACAAATGAACTTAGGCATAGAAGGCTTTCACACGTGCACTATAGAGCACTACCACTTGCAAGCAAAGTTGTTGAAGGTCTTCCAAAAATACAGAAAAAACATCACAGTGTCTGCAAAGGATGCGAAAAAGGAAAGAACACAAAGAAGACATTTCCAAGTAGTGAGAGCAAGGCAAAATGAATCTTGGAAATCATCCACTCCAATGTATGCGGTTCGATGTCATCCAGTTCATTGAACGGGTATTATACTATGTTTCTTTCATTGATGATTTTTCTAGGAATACATGGATATACTTATTAAAGAACAAAGATGAAGTATCCAATGAATTCAAGGAATTCAAAGCCTTGATCAAGAACCACACAGAAAAGAAGATCGAAACCTTTCTATCAGACAATGGCGGAGAATTCACATAAAATGAATTCAAAGAGTTATGCAGAGATTCAGGGATTAACAGGGAGTTGACCACTCCATATAATACATAATAGAATGGGTTTGCAAAAAGTAAGAATAGAACAATCATGGAAGTTGAAAGGGAAACGCTTCATGATCAAGATCTTCCCATGCATATATGGGCAGAAGTTGCTAGGACAGTAGTGTATGTACAGAACCGTACTCCACACAGAGTACTTGAGAACAAAACACCTAAAGAAGTATTTTTCGACAAGAAACCAGAGGTCATCCATCTCATAATATTTGGCTGTCCAGTATACATACACATTCCAAAAGAAAAGAGGACAAAGTTAGATCTTTCTGGAAAGAAGGGTATATTTGTGGGATATAGTGAAAGCTCAAAATATTACAAAATATACTTCCCAAGATTCAAGAAGATCGACATTAGCAGAGAAGTAACATTTGATGAAGACTCATCTTACAACAAATATAGAAAGAGACCAGTTGAAGACTCTGAAGAAATAGAAGTACCCAGAATTCAAGATACAACTGTGAACGATGCAAATCAAGATGAAGATCGAGAAATAGAAGAACCCCAGGAACCTGTAGATCCACCCCAAGAGAAGAATCCTCACAAGAGGAAACCTGCATGGGTGCGAGAGGTTATCCAAGGTGCAGAAAGATATGGGGCTCCAGAAGAAATGCACAGAGAGAGGAAAAGAACTAGGTCCTGCTCCAGTTATGTAGCCCTGTTATGTGATATCATTGATAAAGAACCTTCCAACTATGAGAAATGGCAAAGAAGAAATAATGGAAGGATGCTATGATCGAGGAGTACGAGTCGATCATGAAGAACAATGTCTGGGATGTTGTCCCTAGACAAGAGGGGAAGTATGTTGTGACTTCCAAGTGGATATACAATATCAAACATGCTACATATGGCAGCATAGATAAATATAAAGCAAGATGTGTGGCTTGTGGCTTCTCCTAGAAAGAAGGAATAGATTATGAAGAAACTTTTGCACCTATATCTAGATACACTTCCGTTAGATCAATACTTGCTCTGGCTGCAGTGATGAAATGGAAGATACACCAGATGGATGTCAAGGCTGCTTTCTTGAATGGTGTAGTAGAAGAGGAAGTGTATGTGGATCAGCCACTCGGTTTTGAGACACATGACAGGGAGACTCATGTGTGTAAATTGAAGAAATCCCTGTATGGTTTGAAACAGGCACCCAAGACATGGTATGGTAGAATTGATAGATTCCTATCCAGTTTGAGATTTACCGAGAGTAACATAGATTCCAACCTTTACTAAAAGGTTGAAGAAGGGAACCCAGTGATACTCCTATTGTATGTAGATGATCTGTTTGTAACAGGTGTAGATGGGTTGATTGCTGATACAAAGAGGAAGCTTGCAACCAAGTTTGAGATGAAGGACTTGGGTATGATGCACTACTTTCTAGGCATGGAGGTGTAGTAGAATGTAGATGGGATCTCCCTAGGACAAGGGAAGTATGTAGTAGAGATCCTGAAGAGGTTCGGGATGATGGACCGCAAGGCCATAACCACACCTATGGCATCGAGCCTGAAGCTATTAAGTGATGCTTCATCAGAGACAGTTGATGCCACAATGTATCGTCAGATGATTGGGTCCTTGATGTACCTGATGAATACAAGACGAGATATTTTCTTTGATGTGAACACATTGAGCCACTTCCTGACGGATTCGAGACATGTTCACTTGATTGCTACAAAGCATATTCTGAGGTACCTGAAGGGAACAGTTGATTATGGGATCAATTATGAGGTGGATCAGAAGATTAACCTGGAGGTTATGTTGATTCATATTGGGAAGGCGGTCTCATCGATAGGAATATCACTTCAGGGTGCTGCTTCAGTATGGGATCAGGTGTGATCTCTTGGTTTAGCAGGAAGCAGTGTTGCGTGGCATTGAGTATAGCCGAAACAGAGTATGTCACAGCTTGTTCAGCTAGTTGTGAGGCAGTGTGACTAAGGAAGCTACTGTCTGATTTATTTGATCTCCAGTTGGATGCTACTTGTATATATTATGACAACCAGAGTTGTGTGAAGTTGTCAGAGAACCCAGTGTTCCATGACAAGTCGAAGCACATCGAGATAAAATCTCACTATATCAAGGATATGGTGCAGAGAGGAGAAGTGAAGCTCCAATATGTTGTGACGGACAAGCAGGTAGTGTTGACCAAGCCATTAGCTAGAGTGAAGTTAGAGTACTTCCAGGAGAATCTTGGTGTTCTCCAGATCGAGGTTCCTTCCAAGAGGAAGTGATGAGTTCGTGAGCCTTTCTTACATGGTGGCAGGAGGGTCCTCCCATGTTCATATGTAAGTATGAAGCCCTTCTAACATGGTGGTAGGTGGGTCCTCCCATGGTTAGATGTAAGTGCAGATCCTTTCTGACTGGGTCAGATGTAAGTGCAAATCCCTTCTGACATGGTGGTAGGCAGGTCCTCCCATGATCAGATATAAGTGCAGATCCTTTCCCTGGATGATAGATGGTGTGTCCTATCATGCCGGTGGATGTAAGTGTAGAGCCTTTATTTGGATGATAGATGGTGTGACCTATCATGCCAATAGATGTAAGTGTTGAGCCTTTTCTCTGGATGATATATGGTGTGTCCTATCATTCCAATGAATGTAAGTGCTGAGCCTTTCCTTGGATAGTAGATGGTGTGTCCTACTATGCCAGAGGATGTAAGTGCTGAGCCTTTCTGACTGGGTCAGATATAAGTGTTGAGCCTTTCTGACTAGGTCAGATATAAGTGCTATTCCTTTCTCTGGATAGTAGATGGTGTGTCCGGCTATGCCAATAGATGTAAGTGTTGGGCCTTTCCTTGGATGATAGATGGTGTGTCCTATCATGCCAATGGATGTAAGTGTTGTGCCTTTCCTTGATGATATATGGTGTGTCCTATCATGCCAATGGATGTAAGTGTTGGGCCTTTCCTTGGATGGTAGATGGTGTGTCCTACCATGCTGACGGATGTAAGTGTTGGCCATGCCTTTCTGACATGGTAGTGGATGTGCTCCTCCCAAGGTCATATGTAAGTGTTGGGAAGGCCTTTCTGACTGGGTCAGATATAAGTGCTGAAGAAGATGAAGACCTACATGGAGGCTAGGCCTACAACCAACATGAAAAAGGGTTGTCTCTGTAGAAATTCCTATGAAGAGAAGAATTGAGAGATAGCACTAGTTGATCAAGATAGCGGAAGCAGTGTTGATGATGATCTAGTGATGATTCAGATTTGATGATGATCTAGTGATGATCCAACTTTGATGATGATCCAATGATGATCCAGCTTTGATGATGATCCAGTGATGATCCAACTTTGGCGATGATCTAGTGATGATCTAGTTTCGATGACAATCCAGTGATGATCCAGTGAAGATCCAGCATTGATGATAATCCATACTTGATCCAAAGTAGAATACTTGTGCTGATGAATCGTGTCAAGAGAATACCATCCTAGTTAAGAGGGAGTGTTGATGTATTTGTAACTTCAGAATGTATTCACTTATGTATTTCATATATTGCATTTAATTAGTCCTCGATGTTCCTATCGAGAGAATCAATAATGTAATTGAAGTCATGTAAAGTCATAGAGGTTAACCCTCCGTGTTGATCAGGGGTAAAAGTTCCCACAGTTGTGGGGAACTAGGGTTATTAGACTCTCCTATAGAATTCGGCCCTAGTAAGTTATTGTCAAGTTGGAAACTAGTATAAATAGAGAGTGACCCTCTCTATTTATCACACAGTCACTCACACTCAGTTGTAGTGCATGACTGAGAAAGAAGAAGCTGGGATAAGAGAGAGAATAGTTGTTGTATATCATCTTACTATCTTTGGGTTTTATTGCTTCCATTGGTGCTTATTCTATCTCTAAGGAAGTTGCGGGGTTTTATCCTTTATGGTTTCCCTGAGGAAAATCTTTGAGTCTATTGTCTCTTGTGATTGATTGTTGTGCATGTTATTCTCTTAAATAAAATCCTAAGATAATACTATCTAATTGATAAAAATCTAACCGTTGTATACCCCCTAGTGTTAGGAAGATGTTATATGGAGTCCACTAGCCACTTGGTGCACCCTCATGAATGAGTTTAGGACCTCTAGAGACTAATCCCTAGTTTTTAGGGGACCATTTAGAGTTATGGGAGTCCCATATTCAGTTCACCCTCACCTGAGTGGAGTTAAGATATGATGGCCACTTTCAATTATCCAAGACTCCTAATGCACCTCTTTTGCATGGGATTTGCATGATATTAGGATAAAGGCACCCATGCACACCTACCATCTTAGTTAATTTATTATTAACCATTTTAGTTGTTCAGAGTTGCACTAGAGAAGTCTAGAATGGTGATATTTCATATGCCAATCATGTCTACAGTCAGGGATTCGAATCCTTGTGGGTAATTTGAGTTTTCTCCATTGTATTATGTATTGTTCATACACACATTAATGAATATTGTTACCAATTTTTTTGCTTCCAATTGGTGTTTCTTCCATGATTAATTTCACAGTGCATTTTTACCAATTTTTACACTACAATTCATTTTTCTTCCTAATTCTTTGATTGTAAAGTATTCTTCATCCGGATGATCTCCTGTGGCTCATAATTTCACAAATGTTGGGACCAGGTCTCAACGTATTTTATCACAATTATACCGAATTCTAAAGGAAAGAATGCCATCGTGGGAGTGGTGGATTATCTCACAAATGATGCCCATTTATACTCTCTTTTTCATCCTTTTAAATCAAGTATAATATCTACAACATTCATGGAAATAGTTTAGAATATACATGGAATCACCAATATTATTGTAAGAGATCTATTTTTTTTACCAATATGTTTTGTTTGTTGGGTACTCAATTTGCTCAAAACTCCTCTTACCATCCTCAATCCGATGGGAAAACTGAGATTGTAAATAAATGTTTAGAAAGGTATCTTGGTTTCTTTTCATTGATTAAAAAACTCAATGGGCCAAGTGGTTTCCCTTGGCATAATAGTGGTAAAACATGTCCTTAAATACTTCATAAAAAATGTCCCCATTTATGGAAATTTGTGGCCATTAACCTCCATCCATCATATCACTCTTGAAAGGGAAACCCAAGGTTCAAGCATTGAAGGATCACATTGAGAACCAATAAGAGGTTTTCAAACTATCGATAGTAAAAATTTTATAGCACAAAATATGATGAAACAACAAGTAGATAAACATCATAGTGAAAGGAAATTTCATGTGGGGGATTGGGTATTTTTTAGTCTACAACCATACAAACAAATGTCACTCAAGTAACAAAAGAAGGACAATAAATTAGCACCCAAGTATTATGCTTCCTATAAGGTGTTATAGAGGATCAGAAGTATGGATTACAAATTGGAGTTTCCTCCATCATCATGTGAACATGAAATATTCCATTTTTCCTCTTTATGAAAGGTAATCGACGATAAGAACATAGTTATACTATTTTATCATAGATTGATGAAGATGGGTAAATCATACTAGAACATGAAACAATCCTTGAAACATGAATCTGGAAACTATGTAACTAATCAAGTGGAAGAATCTGCTAGTAGAAGTGTTAAATTTGTGAACCATTGATCTACAGGAAAATATGACATTTGTAGGAAGGAAATTATGCAATGGAATAATCAAAGAGAATGTACACTGAACATGAAATTCATGCCACAAATTTTAGATAAATTGGACAAGAATTGCTCAGATAATCACAACATTTTTTTTTTAACAAAAACTAAAAAGGTATATTATAAACGGTCTGTGCACAGCCATTCAGTACATAGAAAAAAAGAGGAAGGATATTCCTGCAAATCAGAGATAGAGCATTGTAGGCTAAACTAAGAAGGAGACCAAAAAACTACATACAGAGTTCTTCCATGATGACTAACAGTACGGGCAGTATATACCCTTATATATTGCATACATAATAAAAGACAAAAAAACATGAATCCATAAACCAGATTACAGGTGGCCTCGGAAATGAACTGGCTGCACAACTGACTCTTCTTCCATTGGACGCTCCTCTGCAACAGTTGCTCCAATCCTGCTGCCCTGGTTCATGGAGATGAGATGCTCAAGGTCCTCCTGGATCCTATCCACCTTCCCCAGCATTTCCCGCAGAGTGCTTTTGTTATCGTCAATCCTGGAGTCATGATTGCTGATTTGGAGGGAAGTGTAGCTCACAGTATCCTCCATCTTTTTTATGTCATGGGCTATCTCCCTATTATCCATGATTCCTATGGAAACCATCTCACACAGACGCCTCAGATTTTTCTTAATGTCTTGGATACCTGCATTGTCCCCTGGTTGAGCCATCCTGTCAGGATCAACGAAAATGTCTATACAATCAAACTGTCTGTCCAGAGAATCAGCAGTTAAAGTGCTGTTCGAAACCTCAAGCACTGGATAGTTGAGAATACAACTGAGCACAAACAATTCTTGTTGAAGCACTGAACCCCCTTGCCTTTCTGAGAAGACCAATGTTCCCCCCACGTCCTCCTACCACCCAGAACAAAAGCAACCTAAAACACAACGTGGGTTTCCAGAACAAATGAAATTTATGTCTGTGCTAGAGCCGCGAAGCCACAACGCCGAGGAGAGATTGCAGCAGCAGTTGGAGAAGGCTGCGAGAGCCAGCCTCTCCTGGACAAGAGAGCGAGTCAAGGGGAGAACCTGCCAGGGAATACCATGCAATTGACCTCCTTCTATACCAGACACCACCTCCTGAAGAATTCGAGACCTGTCAAAAGAGCCGAACAGAGCCGAGACCGAGAGAGAATGCATGACTTCACAATGAAGCAGCATATGGAGAGGCCCAAAATCAGAACAAACGTGCGGGGGAGGATGGTAATAATCCCATCGCCTTGTCAATTTAATGCAGGGAGAGCTCGATAAGAGGGAAGGGCAGACCATGGTACACACGGCCATGAAATAAAAGGTGAGAGGACAGGCCCTTAAATGAGGAGAGCCGACGAAATGTGAGTGGAGGCCAGCTGCAAAGGGGAGAGGCATGTCGAGATAGAAGGAGGGGGGGAGGACTAATGAAAGGAAGGGATAATGAAGGTGTAGAAGAAGAAAGGAGAGAAGAGGGGGAGGAGATGGGGAGGAGAAGGAGAGAGGGGAAGAAGGGAGAGAAGGGGTAATTTCATTGAGTTGAAGGCGGGTTATTTGAGTCAATAGGGAAATCCAATATGCAAATAAGCGAGGAGGAAGAATCCAACACCTCATTAGGGAATAGGATTGAGAGAGGGTTGGGCTCCATTCTGACTGATAAGACCTTGCGGGAGGGAGGCTCCCACATTGGCCATGCTATCCGTAGCGATGTTGTTTTGCCGAAGGATATGATAAATCTCGTAGGAGCTGGACATGAGGAGCTTGGCTTTCCCATGTAACCGACGACATTTAATGGCTCCTGAAGGATATCCATTGATCATCTTGTAGATTACGTGCCTTGAGTCCCCGAATATCAGAACCCTGTGAATCTTCATATTGTGCAAGAGGTGGAGACCCTGAATAAGGGCCAACCATTCCGCTTCGTTATTGGTTCTCCTCCCTAGCCCCCATGCAAAGGTCTAATCGACATATCCTTCGGGATTCAAGAGAATCCCCCCCGCGCCTGCCACCCCTGGGTTACCTTTCGAAGCACCATCAAAGAAGAAGGCAAATGAGTTTTGTGCCTTGAGCCAGAGCTTGAATTCGTTATCAGAGAGGCGAATTTCCCAAGGAAGGGTCCATCTATGATGCCTTACTCTTCCTGTGATGCTTTTGGACTGAAGGGAGCTTTCCTCTTTCAAAATTTTTTTGCACCAAGTAGCGTATGGTTCAGGGATGATTTCTTGCATCGGGAAGACAATGTTGTTAGAGGCAAACTTCATAGATATCATTCCTATGGTTTTTGATGCAATGATGGCCGAGGTAGCTTTTTCTTCTTTGAATATGGCATGATTTCTTGCTAGCCACAACTGCCAGCAGAGGTTCTTTGGGAGAGAGGCCCAAAGGCGACTCAATATGGGTTTCTTTCTCAAAGACCCAGGGAAGAGGCTCATCCATTCTTTGAAGAGCAGGGACGCAGAGTATGGCAGAGTTCGCCTGAAATCCGGAGGAAGAACGATCTCCCAGGCAAGTAAAGAGACTTTGCATTGGAAAAATATATGGCTGGTTGTCTCTTCGGCTAAGCCACACAGGGCACATCGAGAGGGACCAAGAATGCCTCTTTTTCACAGGTTCTCCGCTGTTAGCAGTTTTTTATGTAGAAGGGTCCAGATGAAGCTATTCACTTTTGGGATGTTGTCAGGGTGCCACACCTTCTTCCAAATTTTATCTCCCGAACTTGATTCTGCAGAGATGGTCTTATATCCTTCTTTGACGCTATACTGCCCTGCTATCCCCCAACCAAGGCGGTCCTTATCAGAAACTCGCGATGGGGAGAGACCGTGAAGGCTCAAGCGCAGAGAAGTTGCAGCATTTGCCATATGTGCTGGGGGAGTCAGCTCTTTCCAGCCCTTCCATTGTCCCGTGGTGTCCCATTGAGAGAGGTCGAAGAGAGTATGAATCCCCTGGCCACTCACCCATTCTGCTAAAGGAGCCAAACCTGGCAGCATGGAGATAGGAGGCTGTCCCAGAATTTTGCTGGTCCAAACATTAATTCTTTTCTCGTTCCCTGGGATCCAGTAGCAATTTTCTTTTATAATATTGATGGATGCTTTGCAGAGCTACCATAAAATGGTTCCTTTGCCTGACCATGCGCTATTCATCATTTTTGACCGGGGTCTTCTAATATACTTTTTTCTGATGACTTCCTTCCACCAGTCCCTTCTTCCCGAGATCAATCTCCAAATCATTTTGGCTCCCATGGCTTTGTTCATGAGCTCAGGATCTCTGATGCCTAGTCCTCCATGATGTTTAGCACGTTTTACCATGTCCCACTTTACCAAGTGAAACTTCTTAGTTTGAACTTTCCCTCCCTGCCAAAGGAACCTTCTGATCTCCTTACTGATGCTGTTGATGATATTCTTGGGAGCAAGAACCATTGAGCTTGTATAGATGGGGTAGGAGGACAGAATGGACTGAATTAAAACAGTTTTCCCTGCTAAGTTTAGCCACTTCGATCCCAAAGACTGTATCTTATCCTTGATTTTTTGGACAACCGGGATCCACATTGAGGAGGTCATAGATTTTCTGACTACAGGGATGCCCAAATAGATGAAGTGGGTCCAGTTTGGATTGGTTTTGATTTGGAGGATTTGGGATATGCTACGGAGGATTGGTGTAGGACAGTTCCAGCTGTAAATTTGACACTTGTTCAGGTTTGCTGAGCTTCCTTAGGCTTGGAGGAAAGAATCCAAAGGGCGGAGAAAGTTCCTAGTAATTTGAGTGGAGGCTATTCCCAGGAAGATGGAGTCATCCGCAAAAAGGGTGTGATTGATGGGGTTAACTCCATTCCTGAAAGACAAACCTGGAAGAGATCCTTCAACTTGGAGTCTAACAAGTCTTCTACTGAGGGAGTCAGCAACCAGGATATAAAGGAAAGGGGAGAGCGGGCAGCCTTGCCTCACCCCTTGGGAGGCTTTGAAGAAAGCTGATGGTCTACCATTGATAAGAGGGGCTATCCAGGGGGAAGTTATGCAAGCTTGGATTTGATTGATGAAGGCAGGAGGGAACCCAAATCTGATAAGAACCATGATGATAAAGGAATGCCTCAGCCTGTCAAAGGCATTGGAAAGATCCAACTTAATGGCCATCCCGGGCTCACCCCTCTTGGTGCTAGAGTGGACAGCTTCCTGAACTAGAAGGATATTATCACTAATGTGCCTGCCTGAGATGAACCCTCCTTGATTGGGGGAAATGAGAGAGGGAATAATTTGTTTGAGCCTCAGGGATAGAAATTTGGAAAATTTTTTGTAGGAGGCGTTGCATAAAGAGATTGGCCGGAATTTTTTAATAAAAGTGGGGTTGGCCTCTTTGGGGATCAAAGCTAGGAAGGTAGAATTAGTGGCTCCCCCCATGTTTCCTTTGGCCATCCAGGACATAAGACGAATTAGGTCCCTCTTAATAAGAGACCAAAAGATTCTGTAGAAGCAAATGGGAAATCCATCCGGGCCTGGAGCTTTATCCGGATGGAGGCTCCAAATTGCTTTTTGGACCTCTTCTTCCGAAATAGGGGATTCGAGCCCGAGCTTGTCTTAAGGGCTAACAAGGGGGGGGATATCAGAAACCATCTCTTCCATAAGGCATTGAGTGGTTGGTTCCTCATCATTATATAGGTGCTCAAAAAAATTTCTTACCTCTGTGCTGATGGCCGCCTGCCCTTGGATAGTTGTTCCATCTTCAGAATTGAGTTCCCTGATATTGTTCCAGCGCTACCTGTCCTTGCATTGGTTTTGAAAAAAATTCGTGTTCAAATCTCCCCCTTTAAGCCAGAAGATTCACAAGCGGAGCCTCCATCCCTCCTCTTCTTACCCGAGGGTTTTCTGTAGTTGTGTTTCAAGTTCGATCTCCTTGAAGAGGTGCTCCTTGGTAATCGTATTAGCTTCCATCTCTCTTTGCAGATGTTCCATTTCCTTCACAATGTTTTTCTTTCGCTCCATTGGTTCTTGGAAATGGGTTTTTGCCCACAATTTGAGTGCTTCCTTAACCCTTTTTAATTTCTCTTCCCAGGAAAAAGCTGGAGAGCCTGGGATGAAGCAGCGCCAGGCATTGGAGATGATATCCCAAACTTCGTCCGATTCCAGCCATATTTTATTGAATCTAAAAGGTAAAGGTCCCAAATTTTCCACTGGTGGAAAATAGAGACAAATTGGCTTATGATCCGAGACCGCAGAGCACAATATTTTGACTTCTGGGATAGAATTGAGAAGATGGGACCTGACTAGAAAACGGTCCAGTCGGGCCGCTATATGTCCAGGCCCCAACCTTCTATTGCTCCAAGTGTAGATACCATTTTTGGGTTTAATGTCCGTGAGGTCCCATTGAGAGATGATGTCCTCCATTCTTTCCCCAAAGGGATCCCTCACCTTGGAGCCTCCTCTATGTTCATCTACAGAAGTGGTGGCGTTGAAATCACCTGCTATGAAGCAGGGTAGCAACTTCTTATCTTCACTTTTCTCTTCTAACGATGTCCAAAAGCTCTCCTTCTGAGAGTTCGTGGTAGGGCCATAAACATTTCCAATCCAAAACTGTTCATTGTTGTTTTTTTTATTTTCAAGTTTAATAAGAATCCAATTCCTATTTTCTATAGCCGAACATAGCGCGAACTGATCAGAGTTCCACCAGCAAAGAAGCCCGCCTGAAGCCCCGACTGCACTGATGGCTAGACCTGTCCCTTTTGGCCATATGTTTTTGATGGTGGAAATACTGTCTTTTGCTGACTTTTTAGTCTTATAGATGAGTAGAATTGAGGCTGCTTCCATAGTTTTAAATCGTTTGATAACTTCTAGTTTCTGCACACCCCCCAGGCCTCTACAATTCCAGGAGACTACTTTCATTATTTCCTAGATTGCTTGAGGGCCTTCTCCTTCTCCTTTTTATCCTCTTCTGCTGTGAGTAGATATTTATTCGCCTGTGAGGTTTTTACTAAGAAATCCAGATTCGCCTGCTTGCCGACTGCCTTTTCCCTTGCTGCCTCCTGCTCTCTGAGGATTATATTAGATTTCCACCCTTTCCTGGACTGGGGTTCTTGCTCTTCAGTAGAAGTGTCGGTTATTTCTTCTGCACTAGCTTTTTCCCCTGACCGTGTGTTGGAGCCTTCAGAGGCTGTCGCATGTTCCTTCCTTTCCTTAGGGCTTTCAGGCCCCTTTCCCAAAGCTTCCTTTTCCTGGTTTTTCTTGCCTCCTAGACCCTCGTCCTGATCTTCCTTTTCCTGCTGGGGAACATTGACCGGGGGGTCAGGTTCCTGGTTCTCCATCTCATGGGTTGTTTCTTTGTTTCCTTCCTCCTGTGTATCAATATCCAGGACCTCAAACCTATTTCCGGGGGGGCTCTTTGACGTGGGATTCTGCTGTTTTGAGGGCTTGGCAGTCCTCTTCCCGCTTGCTACGTTCCATCCCTCAGTTGGGGAGTCATCCGAGATGGGTTTTTCAGGATTTTTCGAGCAGGATTTTGCAAAATGGCCATATTCATGGCATTACTTGCATTTAAAAGGGATTTGCTCGTAATCCACTGTTTGGAGATGATTCCAACCGTCAATGGAGAGCAGGATTGATTCCGGCAGACCCTTCTCAAGATCTACTTCAACACAAATGCGGGCGCAGGAGAACATTGGGGCTTTTGGTTCAGATTTATCTATATATTTCCCGAGGGTGTTCCCTATTGTATGAAAGTCCTCGTCATTCTAGCAGTGGAGAGGGAGATGAGGGAGCTTGACCCACACAGGCACTGCTTTTGGGATATCTTTCTCTGGGTTGAAATATAGATCCCATTTGTTCAAGTACATTCCTCTTGGGCCCATGAAATAAGGGCCATTCCTGAAGATTAAATCCTGATCTTCCTTCCTTTCAAAGATGAAAGAAAAATAGCCTTTACCGCAGAAGATCTGTTGAACCTCCCCCTATATTAGGGTTCTCCAGTTTTTATTCAACTAGACCTCCACTGAGCAAGGGTATGGCCAAAGGCTGGTGAATAACCCTATGAGACCTTTCTCAGAGAGGGCGACTGCTTTTCTCTTTGAAGCTACTGAGCTGAGCTTCACTTCGGGGATCTCTGAACGTTTGACAAACTTGGAGGGGGGGGCCGTAGCAGCTTGAGCCGGAGGCATAGCGGCCACGATAGAGTGAAACCTGTCCTCAACAGACACAGGATCCGGAGGATCCATGGGAGGCACGACGCCCCCGACGGCTAGGGTTCAGACGCGTGCGTAGAGCCTTCAGAGCGCTTCGACTTGTCTCTACATGAATATTGCCATTCCTTACCCAGATAATCACAACATTAATATTCATTCATTAATCAATAATACAATGATTATACAATAAATAGAATTTGAATGCTAAAGATAGGATTCGAATATATCAATTCTAACTGATTGATTAGATAACTCAGTGTGTCTAATTCACTGCTGGAGCTCACTAATTTAACTCCTGATGTCTAAATCAGTCTACAATCAATTAACTGATGAGGTAGGTCGAAACAAAGTTCCACTTTCCCTGCATGCATGCAAAACTGGAGTTAGGCTAACTGAAAATGATCTAACTGATTGTAACTAGAGGTTAACTCAGCATAACTGCTTACCTAACACAACCAACTGATGGAGGCTGGTGGTGGAACTCAGAGTGGGCTCCTCTAATGTAGGGATTGCTCCTAGAGGCACATAAATTCATGCATGCACATGCAATAAGTGGAAGATAACCTCTAGGTGTGGCCCCCATACTCTATTACAGTAATAATAACTTACTAAGTTAGGAAATATACCAAATAGACTATATTGGACAAAGGAGGATTAATTAATCCTAACACCCCCTCTTAATACTAACTTTGGACAACTTGGGCCCTGGAAACTAGGCCAAAATTCGCCCATATAATCTAAATGAAATAAAATACTACTTAATAAACTAAGGAAAATGGGGAAAACCACCCCCCTCAAAATAAGCAGGAATCGGGAAACAAGCTATACTTGAGAGAAAAAAAATCTCTTTGAGCAAAAACTTGTGAAAAATATGTTGTAGTCTGCAACACTGTGGAGCAGTAATGCAGAAACTTGGTTCTTTTATGCATCATGTTGGTACTGTGCATGTGAACCTTTCCATATTCTTCCGATATATTGAATTTTGATTTTGTCTTTTCTTTCTAGAGGAAGAATGGAATGATCCATTTTATTCATCATTGGGCCAAATTGTGAATCAATCTTCATCATCAAGTAGCATCTCTCTGGAATTTTGTTGCACCACTCTATAGGTAGCGAACCTGTGTGAGAGAGTGCAACATGTTCATTCTGATACTGGGGCCTTGTTCTTCTTCTATCATCTGGATCCCCAACAACATTCACAGTTGTTTCAATGAGATTTTCAACCCATTTAGGCTTCTGATTTGGAATAGGAGTTGGATATGGATCTAGATCATCTTGAGGTACAATCTCAATATCAACATCATGCTAATATTTTTCCTCTGTCATGTCCCAAATTTTTCCTTGGGTCACAATGGCCTAATCACATTTTCCAATGGCTTAAGGGTCAAATAATTGCCAAGGAGGAGAATTACTAGATTCCTAGGTTGGGGGTGGAAGCTTTGGGATTTGGAATGAGGGGGGGAATAAATAATGTTCAGGCATTAGAATAGAATAAATATTTAATAATGGAGCCTATTAAAAAAATACAAGAGAAAATTGAAGTGGAAATGGAGCATGGTGACACATGGAAACTATGGGGCCCACACAAGCTAGAATTTATGTGCCACATGGCATCCTCCTCTTGCAATTTCGAATCCATTGGAAGACTAAATGTTGTTGGATGAGTTAGAAGGATAATTGTTGATCCCAATTTTGTCACTATTCTTGGATGTTAATTTACTCTTTTGGTATCACTTTTTTTACCTTCTGGTATACTTTTTGTCATTCAGCTTATCATTCAATGCTAGGTATGAACGTATTTGAGTTTTATGCAAGTCTTGGCTTAATTTCGTTATTTCATGATTTTATTAGTAATTATGTGATAATTATAAATGTGTTCAATACATAAACTTGATTTGCATGTTATGGTTTTCATACAATCCTCCATGTGGACATGCATCTACACCAAACACGCAGAGATCACACCCATCTCGCCATACAGCCCTCCGATCAATCTGTGCATTGTAAATTGGAATATTCTCAAACGTTTAAAGCACAGAACAATTTTTCGTTGTTCTGTTGTCCACACATCCTGATGCTATGATGGTAATTTCTCTAGAAGGCTCAAGATCCTTCCCTTTCTTTTTGACACCATGCTTCATGCTCACATCAAAAAGGATCCATACGCCCGTAGCTCGCAAGAGGAGAACCAACGTGCAAAGAATCAGGAAGGTGGTTGTGCATTGCCGCTAATCGTCACATGGTTGTTTGATTCGTATTTAAGGTTGAATATTTTTGGAGCGGTCGACCACTGAAAGGGTCAACCTTCTCATCTATGTAAAATATATATAAAGTCATCTCCAAGCGAGAGTTGAGCTAGCTAGTTAGTTGGTTGATCAGTCATTATCAAAGAAGCTCTGTAAACTCTATTATGAATTCAATATAAAGTTCTATTTTCAGTTGTATATACATGTTTCTACTTTTGTTAGTGGTTTATTAATTGAAGGGCAACCATGATTGCTGAGAGGGACCCTCAACAACCAACGATCTTCCATTTCTGTGTGTTTTCGATATTTTCCTTTTTACAGCTAAGTAATTTGCAGTTCCAGTTTCTGTATGTAGTTTGATTTTCTTACAAATTGATGATGTTTATTTCCTTATTTCCTGTAACATGTGTTTGTTGTGAGTAATATATTTTATAATGTGCTATTAAGCATAGTTTCCATTCATGGTATCGCAAGTGGCCGGCCACGCAATAGTCATTTCCAGTTTTCTTTCCAACTTGTTTCCTAGTTCCATGTTTGCAATCAGATAGAGTTGGTTAGTTTAATTTCTTAAACTTACTTTGTAGTTAGATTCGATTCTTTCAATTCTCATTTAGATATAGATTTACCTCATTTGTTTCTTAGTTTGTCTCATTAAACAATAGGAAGCAGTTTCTCTTTTTAACTATAGATTGGCACAAATTATTCCTATCATTTTAGGTATTGAAGAAGTTTAATCACTGTATTTTCTGTATTGCATCCTCATGTGCATAAATCAGCTGATGTTAAGATCATACGAGTTATCTATTTCGTAATTTGCACTTTTTTTCCCATCCAGACTGTCATTCGGACTGTCTATTTATACTGTCATCCAGACCTTCATTCAGCCTTTAATATTTCATGTTATGTTTTATGGTTGTTTAAAGTTCATTTCTCTTAGCTTTTTAATTATGTTATGTTCTGTAATTAAAAGTAGTTATATACATATTTAGGACCTTATTTTAAACCACCTAAAGCCTCTATTAAGTCCTATAATTATTCCTATATTTCATTCCGTTTTATCTTAGTTTTGAAGTTGTGTTCCTTTTTGTCTCTTACTCCTTTATTCATTACTGTTTTAGAGTTTGCTAATTGTATCTCTAATTTAGTGTACTTCATTCTTAGTTAGATTGCATCTAGAATTAAGTTTGCTAATTCTATTATCTAAAAGGAACATTTGTTCTTTGTAATAAGATCATTGTTCCTAACATAAGGTTTATCTTCCTTACTCTATAATTATTGAAGATGTTCATAGAATAGGACTAGATTAAGAGATAAAACCTCTTTATTAAGTTTTCTACTTGCTTCTTTATTAAGTTTTATACTTATTTTTATTAAGTTTTCTACTTGTTTTTCAATTATAGTTGTTTTATGTGAGAATAGTATACCCTTAATTTCAAGTGGTCCATTAAAATAATCCCATTTCTTAATTAATAGATTGGTTGTTAATAACATCTTTTTCAATTAGAGTCATTTTCTTATGGAATAAATCAAAATGTTTACTATTACTTGTAATTGGACACTCCTTAGTTTACATCTATTTGTGGAGGTTAAATTATACTTAATTCCATTTAGTTTCTTTATTTCTTTTGAAAGTCACTTTGATACACCTCTTTCTCCAGTTCCAATCACAATGAATGCATATCCTCAGAATCCTCAAGGAGAATGGAACTAGATGATTTAGTTTGATTATTATGTATTTGTTAATTGTATGTATAGTTTAGTTAATGCATTAAGTAGTTGTAATATTGTCTCAAATAATATAATCTCTTGTGTTTGTATAGTAAAAGTTCTGAATTTTTTTTAGCCTTTCTAATTCATGACTTAAAAAGAAGAATAATTAATTAACAGATTTCACTAAAAAGGATAGTTCACTTTCTTAGGATAGTATTATATATTTTTATTGTTTATATAGTAGAGTAGTATAGATCGATACTACTCTAATCTAGTAGTATTCTCCCAGTCTAATTACCTTAGTAGTTGAACTTCTGGAGTTTGACTCAGCTTTTCATTTTGAAAGATCTTTCGATCTTCTCTTTGTTAAAAATATTTCCATGACACCTTAGGTGCCCTTCTACCTTAGCATATATTTTGTGTCAAATCTAAGTTTACAAACCTCGATTGATAATTAAATATTTGGTGAATTAATTAAGACAATAAAACAACCAACATTTTTTGTGTCGTTTCCGAGGAGTTGTTCTATAAGGTAGAAATAAGTAGAATTCCCTTATGAAGTTTAGCAATAGGATGGTGGTGGGGGAGCGGTAAGATGAGAGGTAAGAACTTGCGCATCTGTTATAACAGGCTCCCCCAAATCCAGTAGTAATAGTAGTATTGTAGGTTTTCTTTTTAGTTTATCTTTTCATGAACAGACCTAGAGATTCAAAGGGTAGATACGTTAGAAATAGTTCCCAAAACTTTGTTAAAATTCCTACTAACCTTTATGGGGGGCGGAATACCCCAACCACTAACTCAGCAGAAAGGTATAGGAGAACAAAAGTAGGAAGTAGTTCTACTTGAAAACCTAAAGAATTTATAGGAGAAGCCATAGAATATAAAGAAATCTTGGCATGAAGTTATAAGGAACCCATTCCTAAAGAAGTTCTTGAGGGCCAACCTTTGGAATTCCTCAACCCTCCACTAGTGCAAAAACCTAACAATACAACTTTCTCTCTAGTAGGGGATCCAAAATTTGTTAATTTTACTGATCCTGCTCAAATACAAGCTCTCTTTGTCTGCTCAACTAATACTGCCATCTCACGGATTGAAACATCCACAGTAGAACCTACTATTTATGTAGAACCTAATAAATACAACTAACAACTCCTCTTATTGGAGGAAGATTTCCCCCGAAAAATAACGTTGGGATGCCCCATTATCACCTCGGAAGGAACCTCCTAGGTACACACTCTTTCATAATCAAACCTACATGGAGATACAGGGAGAAAATGAATATCATGACAAGGTTGGAAATGACGAAGGAGAAGGAGAGAATCAAACTAAGGCCACCTTTGGGTTCCCTATTCTAGACACTGCACATGATGTAAATATGAAGAACATCCCTCCTTCCTCCTTACCTAATTTCTATTGGAAGAGTAGTGAAGGCCCAAACACTTTTTTGTTCGAGTTTGACATCCTCTGTAGAATCTATGACTATCTACGAGATGCTCACAAATTAAAAAATTTCCCTACTACACTGAAAGAATCTCCTTTAAGATGGTTCATGGTATTAGGAGAATATAGTATCAGGACTTAGGAAGATATGAAAACCGCATTCTTGCTGAAATATCAAGAGTATTGCAAACCCAGAGACTCTCGAAACGATATTTTTAAGATACAACAACTTGAAGATGAGAGATTGGAAGATTATCTCGAGAGGTTTATTTATACATTACATAAATCTAAATATAATGACCTTTGAGAAGATGCAGTACAAACACTCTTCCTTAAAGGGATCACAGAAGACCTGGTAGAAAACCTCAATCTCATGGCATTTGGCGATATCTCCCATAAACCGTTTGCACAAATTGGGGAGATGTGTAGAAATTATTGTAGAAGTAGGGGGAAAGCTGGGAAAATTCTTCGAGATCCCTACAATAGGAATCTAAAAGGAAACACCTCCATTTATGTAGGAGTCATAAGGATAGAATTAGGGAACCTATTAGAAAAATTCAAAACTTATATTTTAGGAGCAATGGGTTCCCAACTAGATGCATTACAAGCTAAAAAGAGGCAAGAGGAATAACGTGCAGCACTAAGCATTTTATGTCCAATATGTAGGACTAAGCACCCCCAAAGGGAGTGACCCTTGAACAACATCTCTGTATTCCACATCTGTATAGATGATCATATGACAGAAAACTTCCCATCGATTCTTGGGTTACAATCCATATATAAAAGTGGCAACATTGGTGAAACATCTAGGAGGCCTCTTTGCAAACCAAGAGATGAACTACCATATCAGAATTTGTCACCACAGACCCCACCATATTATCAACCCTACCAGCCCCCTCAACAATGGAACACTTCAAGTTGGCAGCATTGGCCACCCCAGTATCCTCCTCCTCCCCATTTTACTCAGCATTAGTATTGGCCATAGGGATGGAGAGGACAAGCATATCCCCAGTCACCACATGTCTCTGCGCCTAATCATCCTTATCCTCAGCATCTAGCCAATACCCAGTAATTTTTGCTCGGTTTTGTGCCTTCAGTGCCCCTTATTACACAACAACCTCATCATTTCCATAATACAAACCCCCCATGACCTACATTGTTACTTGCACAATCTATACCTAACCAAAACAATAAGACAGCTCAAGATATTAACAATGATTGATCTACAAACTCTTCCATCCTATGTCATTTCGATTGTGCCTGTGCATGAGATTCAATTACGATCTGGAAGAGTCGTGAATAATAAACCCAAGTCATCAATCATCATTCGTGAAGAGAATGAAGAGGAAGAATATCCCAATGAAGTAACAAGTGATGCTATTTTGTAGGATGTGAATATTCCAAATATTCCAACACATACCCATCCTCAGCAAGAACCAACTCAAGAACAAAGAATCCCTCCATTTTTGGAATGATTATCAATAGAAAAACCTATAATCCACCCTGAGTACGATATTTTTAAATGAACTAAAAAATGTCTATGTCAAGATTCCTCTATTACAATATATTAAGGATATACCAATTTATAGTAAAGTAATAAAGGAACTTTTCATTAAGAAACTAGGAAAGAAACAAAAAGACCCCCCACTATTCATGTCATAGGAGAGATGTCTAAATGTATGACTGACCAGTCTATAATTGCAAAGTATACAAATCTAGGGATCCCAGTAGTAAATGTTATTGTAAATAATATTTCCATAGAAAATACAATTATTTATTTAGGATCTGCTATTAATTATTGTAAATAAGTTTTACAGTTGGGACAATTTCTCCGACCGACCCCCTCAATTCTAGAACTAGCAGATCATACTACGGTGAAACCTGTTGGGGTTCTGGATGACATTGTTGTATCAGTAGCTTCATGGGAATATCTTGTTGATTTCATGGTAGCAGAATCAAAGGGTCCTTCTAAAGGAAATCCTATTATATTGGGAATACCATGGTTAGCTACCGCTAACACCTTCATAGGATGCAGGGATGGGGAAATGGCCATTTCTAATGGGTTCTCCACATAAAGACTTGATTTATACCCCTCGGCACAACTTGTAACTGAAAACTTGTGGTGGTTAGATTTCCCCTTTGGGTATGAAAATATTGAATATCTTTTCTTTCCTATGGACTACTCCTAGGCACTTCAGGAGAAAACTATTGAGAATGTGTTGAACCAATTTGTTTCATCAACAACCTGTATAGATTTTCCTCGGTATTTTGCTCAATTTGATCAAATTTTTGGAGCTAACTTCCAAGAAAATATGGCCCTCTAAACATTTTTGGATACACCATGTATTTTCAA
Source organism: Pseudotsuga menziesii (assembly GCA_001517045.1). Taxonomy (NCBI): domain Eukaryota; kingdom Viridiplantae; phylum Streptophyta; class Pinopsida; order Pinales; family Pinaceae; genus Pseudotsuga; species Pseudotsuga menziesii. The sequence continues at coordinate 54,113 of LPNX011207308.1, forward strand.
TTGAATATCATATAGGGTCTTATATCATACCTTGTGAAGTTAGCCCTAGAAAAGTTCTACACATAAATGCAGGGTTAACCAAGAGTCAACAAGAACAATTTCTTAAGGTCCTTAAAATTCAATCCAGATCATTTGCATGGGAGTACAATGATATGAAGGGTATACACCCTGACACTTGTATTCACCATATTCACATGGATGCCATTATATCCCCTACAAGGAAGCCTCAAAGGAGGATGAACCCTGCTTTGAAGGAAATAGTTAAAGAAGAGTTACAAAAAATCCTCAATGTGTTTCATCTACCCAATTTCAGATAGTAAATGGGTATCTCCTCTAGTGGTAGTCCCAAAGAACTTCACAGGGAAATGGCGTATTTGTGTTGGCTTCCAAGAACTGAATAAGGCCACACTTAAGGACTATTATCATTTTCCCTTTATCAACGAAGTGCTAGATACCCTGTCCGGCAAACAATATTTTATTTTCTCAACGGGTATAGTGGATATATTCATATTTTGATAGCACTTGAGGATTAAGATAAGACTAATTTTACATGCCCTTGGGGGACATATTCCTATAGAGTTTTTCCATTTGGATTATGTAATGCACCTGCTACTTTTCAGCGTGCAGTTTTAGGAATATTTGTTGACCTTATACACGACTATGTAGAGGTGTACATGGATGATTTTACAGCTTATGGTAATACCTTCCAAGCGGCTCTTGATAATATTGAAAAGGACTCGATCTGATGTCAAGAAACAAAGCTAGCCCTTAGCCACAAAAAATGTAAAATGTTATTAACAGAAGGTATAGTCTTGGGGAATCATGTCTCTTCACAAGGGATCAAGATAGACCCTACTAAAATAGAAGTAATTGTTGGTCTCCCCTCACCAAAAACTCAAAAGGAGGTAAGAATATTTCTTGGTCATGCAGGTTACTACCGACTTTTTATCAAAAATTTCACTAAAATATTTGCACCATTGTTTAAACTGCTAATGAAGGATATGGAATTCCAATGGACTAAACCCTGTCAAAGTGCTTTTGAGGTCTTAAAGGCTAAGCTATCAGTGGCACCAATACTTTGGGGTCCTGATTGGTCCCTTCCATTTCATATATCTACTGATGCTTTTGACATGGCCATAGGAGGAGTTCTTGGTCAAAAAGAGGGGCAAGCATCTTTTGCCATCTATTTTATCATAAAAAATTTGACTCCTGTCGAATTGAATTACACTGTTACTAAAAAGGAATTTCTATCAGTAGTCTACTCTATCAATAAATTTTTCCATTACATCACTGGATATGAAGTTTTTGTGCGTACGAACCATTCTGCCATCATATTTTTTATGAATAAACCAATTACCAATGGTAGGATGACCCGATGGCTTCTTGTATTCTAGGAATTTAATATCATCGTCGTCGATCGAACTGGTAGGCAAAACTTGGTGGAATATTTTCTCTCTCGTATTCAACATGATGATGGTGCTAAACCTGTCGATGATACTTTCCCTAATGAACATTTGTTTGATGTGTCTGTTCAAACCCCTTGGTTTGCAGACATTGCTAATTATTTAGCAACTAGGAAGTTGCCAAGCCACTTGTCTCCTCATGAGAAACATCGATTTGTCATCCAGAGTTCTAATTTCTCTTGGGTTGATAATTACCTTTTTCGTACTGTCCCATATCTTATTATCAGACGATGTGTACGGGAGGATGAGATGACAGAAATCCTCCGTGGATGCCATGATGGGCCATGTGGAGGACACTTTTCTGACAAGTGGACAGCATACAAACTGTTGCATTTCGGCTATTATTGGCCAATAATTTTTAAGGATGTTTCCAGGTATGTTATAGGATGTGAGATTTTCCAAAGAATGGTTAGACCTATGTCATCAGATGAGATGTCTTTACAACCTCAGGTCATGATTGAGCCTTTTGAGAAATGGGCTCTTGATTTTGTAGGACCAATCTCTCCCATGTCCTGCAAGAGGAAATACATCCTGGTTTGAACAGATTATGTCACCAAATGGGTAGAAGCTAAAGCTTTGTTCCGAGCCACAGACAAATCTGTGGTAGAATTTAAGTACGAAGAGATATTTACTCGGTTTGATGTGCCTACGAAAATTGTCACTAACCAAGGTTCTCAATTCACCTCTAAATTAATGAAAGAACTTACCACAAAGTATAGTATCTAACATTGCAAATATTCACCTTACCATCCACAATTTAATGGCCAAGTAGAATCAACCAATAAGGTATTGGAAGCTATCTTAATCAAAACTATTCAGCTACATCATAAGGATTGGGAAGATACACTCCCAGAGGTTTTGTGGGCCTATAGAATAACTTGGAGAAACACTATTGTACATACACTCTATGAGTTAGTATATTGGAAAAAAGTCCTTTTATCTATTGAATTCCAAGTTAAGACTTTTTCGTATGGATATACAATTAGGTATGGATTTGGAAGAGGCACAGAAACAACAAATTTTATAGATTAATGAATTATATGAGATTAGGCAAGATGCACTCCAAAGGACAATGTTAATACAAAATCAACGAAAGAAATGGCATCATAAATTTATTAAGCAAAAGTAGTTTAATACCGGGGATTGGACATTACTATTCGACTCAAGGTATAAAAATTTCAAAGGTAAATTAACTACCTGTTGGATGGGTCCATATGAGGTAGTTACAACCTTTGATAATGGGTCAGTAGGGATTAATACAATTGATGATTCGCAAACTTCCTTTGTCATAAATGTACATAGACTTAGAATTTACCATCAACCAATCTCTAGACAAGATTTTGTGAAAAATGTCTTACAACAAAAGGAGATGGAGCCGATTGAAGAGGAAGTCATTCCTCCTCCTCCTCATTCTTAAATCATTTTGTGTTGTCTTTATGTATATATGTAAATATATCTTTATTTATTTAATAAATAAAATTTATTTCTAATAAGCTAACTACATTCATGCAAGGAATTTGGTTGTATAATCATCTTATGGAATTTTGTCATCTAAAACAGGAAGGCTATTTTCCTTTGTCTAAACTTTGATAGATTTTATATGAATTTTTATTAATGCATAGGTTTTAGTTGGGAATAAAATTTGAATCATCTAACAAGTGGTTTTTCAGTTTGATTACACTGGAACCTTGTCTTTTTAATCAACCCAAGAAATGTTTCCTAAAAAGGGAAGTGCTCTAAGAACTCATAATACATCCTAACTCTATTTTAAAAATGGGGATATATAATGAAATTAAAAAGTTCCCTATATCATTTATACCCACTTTCTTCGATGATTCCTTATGATTTTATGGTATTTGATTCAAATATGCACAGTTCTAACTTATCATTAAAATAGTTGCTTTAGACCTACTTTAATTGTCATGTGCTTCAAAGTTCTATTTTACACCTAAGGACTACTAGTTCATTCTGTACTCATTATCAAAACTTGTCTCTTAAGTATTTTTGAGGAAACTCAAGAATAAGTGAAATTCCTGCTTGTGGGGAACATTACTTCTCTTTTATGAAGAATATAGACTAAGAAGTCAAGGAAAATCTTTAAGTTATTATCCTTTGACATGATCTATAATTTATTCCATTATAAAAAAATTACTTATAAGGTTCGCTCTCAAAAATTTGAATTATGTGTTTAGCAGGCTTAACTCACTCTAAGTGCCAATCGGCTTCCACATATTAAAAAAAAACTTTATATGAAGAAAAATCGTCAGAGTACTGAACAAGCTTGCTGGCAATGGGTTCATGCTAAGTAACATATTTAAACAAGGAAACCTGGTAAGTGCAAGTAAACCCGTCGGGATACTGAACAGGCCCACTGGAAGCGGGGGTATGCTTGCATGGTACCAAGATAAACCCATCAGGGTACTGAGCATGCCTGCTGACAGTGGGGCAATATCGAGTAAAAGAGATCTGGTTAATGCATCACTATGCACATTGTTCATGTAAAAAAGAAAAAACAAAGAAGAAAAAGAAAAATACATGTTTAGGCCAATTATTCATCATGTCATTAGAGAATGGTTGTAAGTTGGACTTGGACTCGATAATGTAATTCAATAATACTTAGGATATGATTATTCTAGAAATGGGACCCATATCTATAGAAATCTCAAAAAATCCAGGGTGAAATTAAAATATTCTTTGGATGACAAGAGATCTTTAAAATTAGGCATGGATGACTAGTTTCTCCTATGGCATTTTTCGCATCAATTATACTATCATTATTTGTATGATATTCCTAAGCACTGTTATTTTTTATGGAAATACATATCTGAATCATTGTGTAAATTGAACCCAGTGATAGATTAATTTTACTCACAACAATTATCAATTGAACATGCAAAATCACTCACAAAAGAGACTGAATAATGAGCTGAACACTAAACTGTATTGAATAAGTGTACAATAGCCAACCCTGTAACATAATAGGTTTCTTCATTAAATAATTACATAAGTGATTCGAATGCATGAGGAGCAATTCGAATCTAGCATAAAGCAGGCTTACTAAAATTAAGCAAGTCCCCCATATGTGCAAAAAGTTGATCCCAAATCAGTCATGGAGCTCACGAATTGGCAAAAGCGCTTAGGCAAGCTAAAGAGTGATGGAATGACAACTCATACATGCTTTTACAAGGATAAAAGAGTGGAGGATGAAGAGGACAAAAAACTAGTTCACCTCACCTAGTCAAACTTTCCCTATTGCCTTAAAGCACTGAAAAAGTAGGCAATAAAGCAAAAAAAGCAAAAGGGCACCTAGGAGACCAGGAATAAAGAAGAATTGATTCCTTGAGGTTTTCCAAGTGCTATATGGGTCAAATTAGGCAAGTTGGACCACTATGGATAGGTAATTGACAACTTGCATAAGGTGGGACACATGAACTAGGCAAATAAGACAAAAATAATTAAATTAATGTCTAAGGTAGCTAACTATGGGTTGATTATTCTAACACCCCCCCTGAAGCCTAACTTATGAGTAATATATCAGAAAAATATAGGGCCTAGCAACAAGGCTTAGTCACCCTTTACATACTTCATGTCCATACAACCAAGGAAAGAGGCAAAAACCACATGGGAAAATCCTCCCTTAAACATGGACTGTAAAACAAAATTTGGAAATATTCTCTTCACTCATGCTTCACAGCATGATCAGAAATCCCCAGCAGTGATTTGAGATTGCTGAAGGTCTTCTCACAAAATGCTTTGGTGAAGATATCAGCTACT
>LPNX011207308.1:59483-243825 GCA_001517045.1 Pseudotsuga menziesii
ATGCTTACTGCATAAGAAATATCAGGTCTAGTATGTGTAAGATACAACAAACATCCAATCAATTGCCTATACAGTGTATTGTTTACCATAGGTGAAGAAACGACTTCTTCCAGCTTCACTCCTGAAAGGAAAGGAGTCTTGCTTGGTTTGCAGTCCTTAATTTTTAATTTTTTCAGCAAATCCAAGGCATACTTGGACTGGTGCACCTTGATTCCAGCTTTGGTTTGAGCAATCTCAAGCCCCAAAAATTGGCTTAAGAGCCCCAAATCTATCATGGAGAAGGCTTGGTTCATTGCACCCTTTAAGGAAGCAATCTCATTCTTTGAGCTTCCTGTAATGAGGAGGTCATCAACATATAACACAATGATCATTAATGAACCATTAATTAACTTCAAGTAGACATTTGGATCTGATTTGCACCGAACAAAATTCAGTGATAGCAAGAAGCTATCGATCTTGGCATACCAAGCCCTGGGGGCTTGCTTTAGCCCATACAATGACTTTCTCAACCTGCACACAAGAGAAGGGTTAGTAGCAAAACCTTGAGGCTGCTGCATATATATCTCTTCAATGAGATCTCCATTCAAGAAGGCACATTTTACATCCATGTGATGTACCTCCCATTGCTTTGAGGCTGCAATGGCTAGGGCTAGCCTGATGGAATCCATCTTTGCCACTGGGGCAAAGGTCTCATTGTAATCTATCCCATGAACCTGTGAGTAGCCCTTGGCTACCAATCTGGCCTTGTACTTCAGTGGGGAACCATCAGAAGAAAAAAAATTCTTGTAGACCCACTTACACTGAACTAACTTCCTCCCTGGGGGAAGATCCACTAGCTCCCATGTGTTGCTCTTCTGGAGTGAGCTGAACTCTTCCTTCATGGAATATTGCCATATTGGATCTCCTGCTGCTTCTTCATATGTTTGAGGATCATATTCCACCAACAAGTATCATTTCTCAGCAAACATAGGATCCTTCAAGCACAGACCACTCTCAAATTGAGATCTAGTCCTCCTTGGGTCATTGGGATCCCCAGCTAGCTCTCCTGCTGCATGTAGTGTCTTGGCTGCCCATTTTGGCCTTGTAGGGATGTTAGGGTCTGCAATAAACTCATCTCCATCAGACAAATAAGAATCAGCATGTTCAACAAACTCTTCACTTACTTTCAGAGGTTCAGGTGGTGAAGAGGCTTCTCCAACTTCCACTGCTGCAAGGGGTTCTTCTTGAAACTAAACACACCTTTCGATGAAGGATTTATTTGTGCTCAAATTTATCAGTTTGTACCCTTTTGAATCTTCAGAGTATCCAACAAATAGAAACTCTTGGATTTGGGGCTACAAAGCCTTTCTCTTTTCTGTTGGAATTCTAGCCCAAGCCCTTGAGCCAAAAATCCTGAAATGGGTCACATCTGGCTTGTGCCCACTCCATGCTTCGAAAGGAGTCATAGCTTAAATCTATTTATGAGGCACCCTATTATGGATATAGGATGAATATTTGATAGCTTTGGCCCAGTACTTTGGTGGCAAATTTTTGGCCTCCATCATGCATGTTGCCATCTCCTTCACTGATCGGTTCTTCCTCTCAGCAACACCATTTTGCTGTGGTGTGTAAGGGATAGAATGCTACATCTGAATACCTGAATTTGCACAATAATTAATAAACTCAGACTTGACATACTCACCACCATTTTCAGATCTAAGGACCTTGAGTTTCCTCCCAGACTGGTTTTCAATCAAAGCCTTAAAGACTTTGAAGAGGCCAAAAACTTCAGACTTGTGTTTCAGGAAGTAAACCCAGCAATACCTGGAAAATTCATCTATGAAAGTCAATGCATATTTGGCCTGACTCATGGACATATGAGGGAATGGGCCAGCAACATCACTGTGGAACATCTCAAGGGGTGCAGAGGTTCTCTCATGACTAGCTCTCTCAAATTTATGCTCTGGGTGTTTTCCTAGGATACAACCTTGGCAGACTCCTTTGGAAAATTTTATCTTGGGAAACCCTATGACCATCTATTTTTCACTAAGATCAAAAAGATACTTGTAATTTAGGTGGCCAAATATTTCATGCCAAATCTTGCTTGCTTCATTAGCATGAATCAGAAGAGCAGAGGGGTTTGAGTAGGGTAGGAAGTGTGAGAACATGTATACCTTCTGAGCATGATTCACAACTCCTTTTGCAATGACTTTACCACTTGAGATCTCTGTGATCTCAACTTCATCATGGGAGAATATGACCTTCTTTGGAGACCCAGTGTGAGTCATCTGGTACACTGACAAGAGGTTGGAGGGAAGACCAGGAACATACAACACATTGTTGAACTAACCATGATCAAGATCAATCCTCCCTTTGCCCAAACTTTCAGTGAGAGAGTCATCTCCCAGTACTATAGGTGGTCCCTTCAACATGTCAAGTGAGGAGAAGGCCTCCTTGGTTGAAACCATGTGTCTTGAAGCTCCAGAATCAATGATAAAACTGGGTGAGCTTGATGTGCCAGCAACCAATGCATGAACTCTCTCTCTGTCATCTAAACTTGATCCTCCTTCTCTCTTCTTTGAGCTGTCTGGAAGGGAGATGCCATTCTTCTCTAGGAGTTGGGTCAGCATGTCTATTTGCTTCTTCATACAAGAGATTTTAGTGTGATTGCCATTATTGCAGTATGCGCACTTGCTCATTTCTCCTTTGTTTTTCTTCTTCTGGTTATTCTTCTTGGAACCTTGTGGCTCCTCTAGAGACTTGTTCTTGTCTCTCTTTTGCTCAGGTGGCTTTTTAGCTTTCTTTTTTCTTTTTGAATCCACCCTCGAATCACCAGCAATCAGAGCTTGATCTTTGGATGGTTTGATGGTGCCCATCATCACCAGCTTGTCTTGTTCTTGTGTGAGAGATTCCATGAAATCTGCAAGGCTAGGAATCTTCCAGGTTCGAGCTGTCAGTTTTGTGGCATAGAAGGTCGAAACAAACACTGAATAGTCAGGGCCAAGCTTCGCGAGAATGGCCAAGACCAGCTGATCATCCTTCTTTTCGATCCCACACTGTTTCAGCTGCAAAACAAGTGCTTTGAACTTGGAGAAATAGAGTTGCAAAGATTCAAAGCTATTTGGACTCAGAGAGATCAGTTCATTTTCAATTTGATGTCCCCTCATCTCATCTGTATTTCCAAAAAGATCAGTAAGCTTCTCCCATACTTCATTTGGTGATGTCAATCCATAAAGATGGAAAAGGAGGTCTCTGGAAATACTCAGACACAGGAGACCATAGGCCTCATCCCTCCTGTTGTGCCATTTAATCTTCTCTTGTGCCATTTAATCTTCTCTACAGCTGCATTGGGCTCTGCTTCTGTTGCCATAGTCACCCTGTAGAGGCCTTTCACTCTCAACAGTATCTCCATCTTTTCCTTCCATTCAAAGAAATTGAAGGGAGTCAAGATGATCTTCTGAGATTGATCCATAGCTTAGAAATTGTCCCGGCTGTCAGTAGAAGGCTCCCAGTCACTGATGTCGAACCTGCAAAACAATTTTGAAGGAGAGAAATCGATCTACAATGGCTCTGATACCATGTGGAAATTGAACCCAGTGATAGATTAATTTTACTCACAACAATTATCAATTGAACATGCAAAATCACTCACAAAAGAGACTGAATAATGAGCTGAACACTAAACTGTATTGAATAAGTGTACAATAGCCAACCTTGTAACATAATAGGTTGCTTCATTAAATAATTACATAAGGGATTTGAATGCATGAGGAGCAATTCGAATCTAGCATAAATCAGGCTTACTAAAATTAAGCAAATCCCCCATAGGTGCAAAAAGCTGATCCCAAATCAGTCATGGATCTCATGAATTGGAAAAAGTTCTTAGGCAAGCTAAAGAGTGATGGAATTACAACTCATACATGCTTTTACAAGGATAAAAGAGTGGAGGATGAAGAGGACAAAAAACTAGTTCACCTCACCTAGTCAAACTTTCCCTATTGCCTTAAAGCACTGAAAAAGCAGAAGGGCACCTAGGAGACCAGGAATAAAGCAGAATTCATTCCTTGAGGTTTCCCAAGTGCTACATGGGTCAAATTAGGCAAGTTGGACCACTATGGATAGGTAATTGACAACTTGCATAAGGTGGGACACATGAACTAGGAAAATAAGACAAAAATAATTAAATTAATGTCTAAGGTAGCTAACTATGGGTTGATTATTCTAACAATCATCTCCATTTACTAGTTATTATTTATTTTTCTTACATAAATAATAACAGCATCTTATAACTATTTGTTAAATTATTTGGAAATCAATAAGTTTTTCTTTGGCGGCTTGAGGACACGCCATTTTTTTGGTTTGGGGGAAGGTTAGAACTGTTTTTACTTTCTAATTATTTATAGAAAGTTTCATTTATTTCTAACAAAAGTGTAGGTGTTTTTAGGATAATGCAATTAGCGGAAGATTGTTTTAATTCATGATGGACAATGCAATGAAGGTTTAATAAAGGTAGTTTACATCATCATATTATGTGTTGACAACCTAGAAAATTTACTACATAATTAGCAGCAGTCAGATCCAATAAAGCGTATTTTTGAACAGAAGGTCCATATGAAGGTTCGAATGTCAGTTCGAATGGAATTCCAAATGATGATATGAATGAAAATTATAACGTTATAACAGCATGATGTCAAAATGTCAATTTCTTTTCATTTTCATGGGAAAAGAGTTTAATTAGTTGAATCATACCCATAATTATTAGGTCTCATTCACATGCTTACAAACGCATTATGATTTTATTAAGACTTACCTTGACCTATGATTTTGATTATGATTTCAATTTTCTATGATATCATTTAACTCTATCTTGATATGATATGATTTTAGAATCTTTTTTATTATCATTTCCCTTACCCTCTCATCAAATCACACGCAGAAGTCATCAAGTGTCCTATCGTCCTATTTATTAGAATTGTTATGGTTTTAAATGCATTTTTATGGGTTCCGTAATAGATACATCATTCAACTTGCCCAAATTTTACTTTGGAAATGGTTGAATATATCATAACCTTACAAATTCATCGACACGCACGTCCTTATGACGGCACACGATTCAAAGAATTGAGCCATAGTGTGATTGGTCGAGCGTGTGAAACCACAGTCTCATGATCATTCAGGCGCTTAGACATATTACGCTTTAAAACTGCAATCTTTACCCTTGTCCTCACTTACCTTCGTTTTTGTAGATCTATTCAAAATCCATTATTTATATCCTCTGCAACCCTTGCATTTTTGCCTCTGTTTGAACAATGCCTAATTGTCTCAAGCCTGAAAACTATCAGGACTTGTTCCAGAATCTAGAATTTCAGGAATGCCAAGAGATTTTCTTCCGAGCAGGGTGGAATCCATTTCTCCACCTTTTGCAGCGATATGACAAGGAGATTTCATTTTTATTTGCAAGAGGATTTGATGGTAAGATGGCCAGGGTTGGTTATCTCCTTTTTCTAGTAACCGAGGATACCATTGCAATAGCGACCAAGCCCCCAAGAGAAGGCACCCATTGGCATAAACATTTTTTCTCCCTCGGTTGTCCTACCATTTCGCTCTCAAACCAGATTTTCAAGATGTAACAGGAATGAAGGGGGTTCACAAAGATTGGATTAAGCTTGAATACCTCAACCCTATGACCATCATCGTCCTCCTTATAACCTGCAAGGGTAATTTTATTGTGTTCAAAGTTTTCCATCTTTGATTGCTGGTACATTTTGTTAATCAATGGTTTCTTAATTTCCCATTTTATTTCCTCAAAAGCCTGTAAAAAATTTCAAGTCAAGTTAGGAAGAATACAATCAATCCTATGGGGAGTTTGTACTACCACAACCTGATTAAGCTCTTGGTTGTTTATCAATTGAAGGAGAGGAACCAGACTTGGGATAATTTTGTGTTTAAGGTCTTAAACCCTCATTTAAATGTTTGAAAATGCCCTCAGCACATTCATGACCCTAAGCCCAGTCAGGCTCCTCCTAAGGAAAATAAAAACCCCAAAAGTGTGCATATTGATGAAGATACACCATAAGCAAGTCCGTCTACCCATTCACCTGCCCCTGTCAACCTTGAGTCCGTCGAATTTCTACCTTTTCAGCGAATTCGAACCAGGAGCAGAAAGGTGAAGTCCATTTAGACCCCTGTTCAGCCTACCATTCAAACCGATCATCTATATCGTATGGTCAAGGTGGATGAGCTTGTCTCTGACTCACCCATGTTTACATTAGCCAGTGTCTTAGCTGAATTACTAGAAGCTGCTGCTCTTTAGACTGCTTCTACATCTGCTCAGGGAAAGGGTTTTGAAAAATAGATTTCCTATATTGACCTTGAGACACCACCCAGAGAAGTGAGTCTACTTCAAGATTCCAAGAAACCCGTAGAATGGTCTACTCCTCATCAGCCGACAGTAGACCAACTAACTCAGGAATTGGCATGATTAGCAAGTCGAAATGAAGAATATGCCAAGATAATCGATAATCTTTGCCAAGAGAACAAATATTTGTGCATACAAGTCAAGTTTGTTGAGGACCTTAACAAGGCCATAACCTCTTCGCATGAATCTCGTCAAGAAAGGCACATTGTTTTAAAGACACATGCCAGGAAATTGAAATTCAAATCTCTTGTTTCCTCTGCTAAGTCGAAGGCAACTACTAATGTAGCTCAACCTTCTTCCTGGACTTCATTCTTATTTTGCTCAGTGGGACCTGAAATCGCTCCGGTTTGGGGGAATGTTGATCCTAATTTTGTCACTATTCTTGGTCGTTAATTTACTCTTTTGGAATCACTTTTTTTACCTTTTGGTATACTTTCTGTCATTCAGCTTATCTTTCAACTCCAGGTACGAACGTATTTGAGTTTTATGCAAGTCTTGGCTTAATTTCGTTATTTCACGATTTTATTAGTAATTATGTGATATTTATAAATGTGTTTAATACATAAAGTTTATTTGCATATTATGGTTTTCATATGATCCTCCATGTGGACACGCATCTACACCAAACACGTACAGATCACACCCAACTCGCCATACAGCCCTCCGATCAATCCACGTGCTGCTAGTTGGAATATTCTCAAACATTTAAAGCATAGAACGGTTTTTCGTTGTTCTATTGTCCACACGTCCTGCTGATATGATGGTATTTTCTCTAGAAGGATTGGGATCCTTCCCTTTCTATTTGACACCACTCTTCATGCCCACGTCGACAAGGATCCATACGCCCGTAGCCCGCGCGAGGAGAACCAACGCGAAAAGAATTAGGAGGGTGGTTGTGCGCTGTCGCCAATCGTCACATGGTTGTTTGATTAGTAGTTAAGGTTAACTATTTTTGGATCAGTTGACCACTGAAAGGGTCGACCTGCTCATCTATGTAAAAACTATATAAAGTCGACTCCAAGCGAGAGTCAAGCTAGCTAGTTAGTTGGTTGATCAGTCATTATCAAAGAAGCTCTGTAAACTTTGTTCTGAATTCAATAGAAAGTTCTATATTCAGATATGTATACATGTTTATGCTTTCGTGAGTGGTTGATTAATTTAAGCACAACCTCAATTGCTGAGAGGGCCCCTCAACAACTAGCGATCTTCCATTTTTGTGTGTTTTCATTATTTTCCTTTTTACAGCTAAGTAATTTGCATTTCCAGTTTCTGTAGGTAGTTTAATTTTCTTACAAACTAATGTTGTTTATTTCCTTATTTCATGTAACATGTGTTTACTATGAGTAATATAATTTATACTATGTTGTTAGCATAGTTTCCATTCCTAGTATCACAAGTGACCGGTCGCGCAATAGTCATTTCCAGTTTTCTTTCCAGCTTGTTTCCTAGTTCCATTTTTGCAATCAGATAGAGTTTGGTTAGTTTAATGTATTAATATTAGTTTGTAGTTAGATTCGATTCTGTCAATTATCATTTAGCTATATATTTACTTCAGTTATTTATTAGTTTGTCTCATTAAAAAATAGGAAGTAGTTTCTCTATTTAACTGTAGATTAGCACAAATTATTCCTGTAATTTTAGGTATTGAAGAAGTTTAATCACTGTATCTTCCATATTGCATCTTCATGTGAATAAATCAGCTGATGTTAAGATCATTCAGGTTATTTATTTCGTAATTTGCATTGTTTTTCCCATCCATACTGTCATTCGGACTGTTTGTTTATACTATCATCCAAACCTTCATTCAACCTTTAATATTTCCCATTCTGTTTTATGGTTGTTTAAAGTTCCGTTCTCTTAGATTTTCAATTATGTTATGTTCTGTAATTAAACAGTAGTTGTATACATATTTAGGACCTTAGTTTAAACCACCTAAAGCCTCTATTAAGTCCTATAATTATTCCTATCGTTCATTCCTCTTTATCTTAGTTTTGAAGATGTGTTCCTTTTTCTCTCTGACTCCTTTATTCATTACTATTTTAGATTTTGTTAATTGTATCTCTAATTTAGTGTAGTTCATTCTTAGTTAGATTGCATCTAGAATTAAGTTTGCTAACTCTATTATCTAAAAGGCACATTAGTTCTTTGTAATAAGATCATTGTTCCTAACATAAGGTTTATCTTCCTTAATCTATAATTACTGAATATGTTCATAGAATAGGACTAGATTAAGAGATAAAACCTCTTTATTAAGTTTTCTACTTACTTATTTATTAAGTTTTATACTTGTTTTTATTAATTTTTCTACTTGTTTTTCAATTATAGTTGTTTTATGTGAGAATAGTATACCCTTAATTTCATGTGGTCCATTAAAAGAATCCCATTTCTTAATTAATAGATTAGTTGTTAATAACATCTTTTTCAATTAGAGTCATTTGCTTATGGAATAAATCAAAATGTTTACTGTTACTTGTATATGGACACACCTTAGTTTACATCTATTTGTGGAGGTTAAATTAGACTTAATTCCATTTTGTTTCTTTATTTCTTTTTATATCCACTTCGATACACCTCCTTCTCCAGTTCCAATCACAATGAATGCATATCCTCAGAATCCTCAAGGAGAATGGAACTAGACGATTTAGTTTAATTATTGTATATTTGTTAATTGTATGTATAGTTTAGTTATTGGATTAAGTAGTTGTAATATTGTCTCAAATAATATAATCTCTTGTGTTTGTATAGTAAAAGTTTTGATCTTATTTTATCCTTTCTAATTCATAACTTCAAAAGTAGAATAATTAATTAACATATTTCACTAAAAAATATAGTTCACTTTCTTAGGATAGTATTATATATTTTTATTGTTTAGAGAGTAGAGTAGTATAGATCAATACTGCTCTAATCTAGTAGTCTTGTACCAGTCTAATTACCTTAGTAGTTGAACTTTGGAGTTTGACTCGGTTTTTCATTTTGAAAGATCTTTCGATCTTCTCTTTGTTAAAATATTTCCACGACACCTTAGGTACCCTTCTACCTTAGCATATATTTTGTGTCAACTCTAAGTTTACAAACCTCGATCGATAATTAAATATTTGGTGAATTAATTAAGACAATAAAAAAACCAACATTTTTGGTGTCATTGTCATGAGTTTTTATGTAAGGTAGAAATAAGTAGAATTCCTTTATGAAGTTTAGCAATAGGCTGGTGGCAGGGGAGCGGTAAGACGAGAGGTAAGAACCCGTACATATTTTATAACAGGCGCCCCCAAATCCAGTAGTAATAGTAGTGTTGTAGGTTTTCTTGTTAGTTTAGCTTTTCATGAACAAACCTAGAGATTCGAAGGGTGGATACGTTAGAACTAGTTCTAAAAACTTTGTTAAAATTCCTACTAACCTTTACGAGGGACATAATACCCTAACCACTAACTCAACATAAAGGTATTGGAGAACACACGTAGGAAGTAGTTCTACTTGGAAACCTAAAGAATTTGTAGAAGAAGCCATAGAAGATAAAGAAATCATGGCAGGAAGTTCTAAGGAGCCCATTCCTAAAGAAGTTCTCGAGGGCCAACCTTTGGAAGTCATCAACCCTCCACTAGTGCAAAAACCTAACGATACAACTTTCTTGCTAGTACGAGATCCAAACTTCGTTAATTTTATTGATCCTGATCAGGTACAAGCTCTCTTTGGCAACTCAACTAATACCATCATCTCACAGATTGAAACATCCACAGTAGAACCTACTATTTTTGTAGAACCTAATAAAGATACGCCTGACAACTCCTCTTATTAGAGGAATATTTCCCTTGAAAACTATCAATGGAACGCCCCATTATCAGCTCAAAAAGAACCTCCTAGGGACGCACTCTTTCAGAATCAAACCTACATGGAGAGATGGGGAGAAAATGAAGATCATGATGAGGTTAGAAATGAAGAAGGAGAAGGAGAGAATTGAACTGAGCCTACCTTCGGGTTCCCTATTCTAGACACTGTAGAAGATGTAAATATAAAGAACATACCTCCTTCCTACTCACCTACTTTCTATGGGAAGAGTAATGAAGACCCTGACACAGTTTTGTTCGAGTTTGAAATCCTATGTAGAAGCTATAACTATCTACAAGATTCTCACAAATTAAAAATTTTCCCCGCTACAATAAAAGACTCTGCTTTAAGATGGTTCATGGGATTAGGAGAATATAGTATCAGGACTAGGGAAGATATGAAAACCGCATTCTTGCGGAAATATCAAGAGTATTGCAAACCCAGATACTCTTGAAATGATATTTTTAAGATACAACACTTGAAGACGAGAGCTTGGAAGATTATCTTGAGAAGTTTATTTATACATTACATAAGTCTAAATATAATGAAATTTGAGAAGATGCAGTATGAACACTCTTCCTTAAAGGGATCTCAGAAGACCTCATAGAAAACCTCAATCTCATGGCATCTGGCGATATTTCCCATAAAACTTTTGCACAAATTGGGGAGATGTGTATAAATTACTCTATAAGTAGGGGTAATGCTGGGAAAAATATTCGAGAGCCCTACAATAGGAATCTAAAAGTAAACACCTCCAGTTCTGGAGGAGTCACAAGGATAGAATTAAGGAACCTATTAGAAAACTTCAAAATTGATATTTTAGGAGAAATGGGTTCCCAAATAGATGCATTACAAGCTAAAAAGAGGCAAGATGAAGAACGTGTATCAATGAGCATTTTCTGTCCAAGATGCACCACTGAGCACCCCCAAAGGGAGTGCCCCTTCAACAACATCTCTGTATGCCACATCTGTATGGATGAACATATGACAAAAAATTGCCCATCGTTTCTTGGTTTACAAGCCATATATAAAAGTGGGGACATTGGTGAAATATCTAGGAGCCCTTGTTGGAAACCAAGAGACCAACCACCATATTAGAATTTGTCACCACATCCCCCACCCTATTATCAACCCTACCAACCCCCTTCACAATTTAACACTTCAAGTTGGCAGCATTGGCCACCCCAGTATCCTCCTCCTCCTCATTTTACTCAGCATCAGTATTGGCCACAGGGATGGAGAGGACAAGCATATCCCCAATCACCACCTGTCTCTACACCTAATCATCATTATCCTCAACATCTAGCCAATACCCAGCAATTTTTTCCTGGGTTTGCGCCTCCAGTTCCCCTTATTACATAACAACCTCATCATTTCCAAAATAAAACCCCCCACGACCTACATTGTTACCTGCACAACCGATACCTAACCCAAACAATAAGCCAACTCAAGCTCTTAACAGCATTGAGTTGCAAACTCTTCCATCCTATGTCATTTCAACTGTGCCTATGCACGAAATCTAATTACGATCTGGAAGAGTCGTGAATAATAAACCCAAGTCATCAGTCATCATTCGTGAAGAGAATGAAGAGGAAGAATATCCCAATGAAGTCACAAGTGATGTTATTTTGTAGGATGTGGATATTCCAAATATTCCAACACATACCCATCCTCAGCAAGAACCAACTCAAGAACAAATAATCCCTCCATTTCCAAAATGATTAGCAATAGAAAAACCTATAATCCATCTTGAGTACAATATTTTAAATGAACTAAAAAATGTCTGTGTCAAGATACCTCTATTACAATATATTAAGGATATACCAATTTACAGTAAATTAATAAACGAAATTTGCATTAAGAAACCAATAAAGAAACAAAAAGACCCCCCCACTATTCATGTCATAGGAGAGATGTATGAATGTATGAATGACTAGTCTAGAATTGAAAAGTATACAAATCCAGGGAGCCTAGTTGTAACTGTTATTGTAAATAATATTTCCATAGAAAATACACTTATTGCATCAGGATCTGCTATTAATATGATGACCACCACAGTATTAGAAGCTTCATAGTTGGGACAATTTCTTCGACCGGCCCCCTCAATTCTGGAACTAGCATACCATACTACGGTGAAACCTGTTGGGGTTCTAGATGACATTGTTGTATCGGTAGCTTCATGGGAATATATGTTTGATTTCATGGTAGTAGAATCAAAGGGTCCTTCTAAAGGAAATCCTATTATATTGGGAAGACCATGGTTGGCTATAGCTAATGCCTTCATAGTATGCAAGGATGGGGAAATGACCATTTCTAATGGGTTGTCCACACAAAAACTTTCTTTATAACCCCCATCACATCTTGTAACTGAAAAATTTTGGTTGTTAGATTGCCCCTTTGGGGATGAAAATATTGAAGATATTTTCTTTCCTATTGACTACTCCTGGGAACTTCAGGAGCAGACTACTCAGAATGTGTTGAACCAATTTGTTTCTTCAAAAACCTATATAGATTTTCATCAGTCTTTTCCTCAATTTGATCAAATTTTTGGAGATGAGTTCCAAGAAAATATGGCCCTCTCAACATTTATGGATACACCATGTGTCTTTGCAATTGAAGAGCATATAGGGTCTTATACCATACCTTGTGAAGTTATCCCTGGAAATAAATGCAGGTTTAACCGAGAGTCAACAAGAACAGTTGCTTAAGTTCCTTAAAAGTCAATCTGGAGCATTTGCATGGGAGTACACTAACATGAACGGTATACACCCCGACACTTGTATTCACCATATTTACATGGATTCTATTATATCCCCTATAAGGCAGCCTCAAAGGAGGATGAACCCTACTTTGAAGGACATAATTAAAGAAGAGTTACTAAAACTCCTCAAGGATGGCTTCATCTACCCAATTTCAGATAGTAAATGGGTATCTCCTCTAGTGGTAGTCCCAAATAAATTCACAGGGAAATGGCATATTTTTGTTGACTTCCTAGAACTGAATAAGGCCACACTTAAGGACTACTTTCCTTTACCCTTTATCGACCAAGTGTTAGATACCCTATCCGGTAAATAGTATTTTTCTTTTCTCGACGGGTATAGTGGATATAATCAGATTTTGATAGCACCCGAGGATCGGGAAAATACTACTTTTACATGCCCTTGGGGGACATATTCCTATAGAGTTTTTCCATTTGGATTATGTAATGTGCCTACTACTTTTCAGCGTGCAGTTTTAGGAATATTTGTTGACCTTAAACATGACTGTGTAGAGGTGTACATGGATGATTTTATAGCTTATGGTAATACCTTCCAAGAGTCTCTCGATAATATTGAAAAGGTCATGATCCGATGTCAAGAAAAAAACCTATCCCTTAGCCACAAAAAATGTAAAATGTTATTAAGAGAAGGTGTAGTCTTGGGGCATCATGTCTCTTCACAAGGGATCAAGGTAGACCCTGCTAAAATAGAAGTAATTGTTGGTCTGCCCTCACCAAAAACTCAAAAGGAGGTAAGAATATTTCTTCGTCATGCAGGTTACTACCGACTTTTTATCAAAAATTTCACTAAAATAGTTGCACCACTGTTTAAACTGCTTATGAAGGATATAGAATTCCAATGGACTGAACCCTGTCAAAGTGCTTTTGAGGTCTTAAAGGCTAAGCTATCAGTGGCACCAATACTTAGGGGTCCTGATTGGTTCATTCTCTTTCATATATATACTAATGCTTCTGACATGGCCACAAGAGGATTTCATGGTAAAAAAGAGGTCCAAGTAGCTTATGCCATCTATTTTATCAGCAAAAATATTACTCCTATCGAACTAAATTGCATTGTTACTGAAAATAAATTTCCGGCAATAGTCCACCCTATCAATAAATTTCGCCATTACATCAGTGGATATGAAGTTTTTGTGCATACAAACCATTCTTCCATCATATTTTTGATGAATAAACAAATTACCAATGGTAGGGTGACCCAATGGATTCTTCTATTACATGAATTTAATATCACCGTCGTCGATCGACCTAGTAGGGAAAACTTGTTGGCAGATTTTTTCTCTCATATTCAACATGATGATGGTGCTAAACCTGTCGATGATACTTTCCCTGATGAACATTTGTTTGTTGTGTCTGTTTAAACCCCTTGGTTTGCAGACATTGCTAATTATTTAGCAACTAGGAAGTTACCAAACCACTTGTCTCCTCATGAGAAACATCGAGTTGTCATCCAGAGTTCTAATTACTCTTGGCTTGATAATGACATTTTTCATACCGACCCAAATCTTATTATCAGACGATGTGTACGGGAGGATGAGATGACAAAAATCCTTCATGCATGCCATGATGGGCCATGTGGAGGACACTTTTCTGACAAGCGAACAGCATACAAAGTGTTGCATTTCGTCTATTACAGGACAAGAATTTTTAAGGATGCTTCTAGGTATGTTAGAGGATGTGACAGTTGCCAAAGAATGGGTAGACCTACGTCATCAAACAAGATTCCCTTACAGCCTCAGGTCATGATTGAGCCTTTTGAGAAATGGGATCTTGATTTTGTAGGAACAATCTCTCCCATGTCCCGCAAGAAGAAATACATCCTGTTTTGCATAGATTATGTCACCAAATGGGTATAAGATAAAGCTTTGTTCCAAGCCACATATAAATATGTGGTAGAATTTATATATGAAGAGATATTTAGTCGATTTTGTGTGCCTAGGGAAATTGTCACTGACCAAGGTTCTCAATTCACCTCTAAATTAATGAAAGAACTTACCACGAAGTATAGTATTCGACATTTCAAATCTTCACCTTACCATCCACAAGCTAATGGGCCAGGTAGAATCAACCAATAAGGTATTGGAAGTTATCTTAACCAAAACTATTCAGCTACATCATAAGGATTGGGCAGATAGACTCCTAGAGGCTTTGTGGGCCTATAGAATAACTTGGAGAAACACTAATGGACATACACCCTATGAGTTAGTATATGGGAAACAAGTCCTTTTACCTATTGAATTCCAAGTTAAGGCTTTTGGTATGGTTGTACAATTAGGTATGGATTTGGAAGAGGCACAGAAACAACGAATTTTACAGATTAATGAATTAGATGAGATTAGGAAATATGCACTCCAAAGGAAAATGTTAATACAAAATCAACGAAAGAATTGGAATGATAAATTTACTAAGAAAAAGTAGTTTAATACCGGTGATTGGTCATTACTATTCGACTCAAGGTATAAAAATTTCAAATGAAAATTAACTACCCGTTGGATGGGTCCATATGAGGTAGTTACAGACTTCAATAATTGGTTAGTAGAGATTAAGACAATTGATGATTCACAAAATTCCTTTGTCATAAATGGACATAGACTTAGACTTTACCATCAACCAATCTCTAGGCAAGATTTTGTGAAAAATCTCTTACAACAAAAGGAGATGGAGCTGGTTGAAGAGGAAGTCATCCCTCCTCCTCCTGATTCTTAAATTATTTTGTGTTGTGTTTATGTATATATGTAAATATATATTTATTTTTTTAATAAATAAAATTCATTTCTAATAAGTTGACTACATTCATGCCGGGAATTTGGTTGTGAAATCAGCTTATGGAATTTTTTCAAATGAAATAGGAAGGCTCTTTTCCTTTGTCTAAACTTTGATAGATTTTATATGACTTTTTCTTGATGCATCGGTTTTAGTTAGGAATAAAATTTGAATCATCTCACAAGTGATTTTGCAGTTTGATTACAAGAACCTTTTCTTTTTAATTAACCCATGAAATGTTTCCTAAAAGGGGAAGTGCTCTAAGAACTTATAATACATCCTAAATCCTCTTTAAAAATGGGGATTTATAATGAAATTAAAATGTTCTCTATATCATTCCTACCCACTTTCTTCGATGATTCCTTATGATTTTATGGTATTTGATTCAGATATGTACATTTCTGATTTATCATTAAAATAGTTGCTTTAGACCTACTTTAATCATCATATGCTTCAAAGTTCTATTTTACACCTAAGGACTACTAGTTCATCCTGTACTCATTATCAAAACTTGTCTCTTAAGGATTTTTGAGGCAACTCAAGAATAAGTGAAATTCCTACTTGTGGGAAACATTACTTCTCTTTTATGAAGAATATAGACTAAGAAGTCAAGGAACAACTTTAAGTTATTATCTTTTGACATGATCTATAATTTAGGCCATTATAAAAAATTTACTTATAAGGTTCGCTCTCAAAAATTTGAATTATGTGTTTAGCAGGCTTAACTCACTCTAAGTACCAATCGGCTTCCACATATTAAAAAAAAAATTATACGAAGCAAACCCGTCGGAGTACTAAACAGGTTTGCTGGCAGCGGGTCCATGCTAAGTAACATATTTAAACAAGGAAGCTTGGTAAGTGCAAGTAAAACCGTCGGGGTACTGAACAAGCCTGCTGGTAGTGGGGCTATACTTGTATGGTACCAAGATAAACCCACTGGGGTACTGAACGGGCCTCCTGGAAGCGGGGAAATATGGGGTAAAAGAGATCTGGATAATGCATCACTATGCACATGGTTCATGGAAAAAAGAAAAAACAAAGAAGAAAAGGAAAAATACATGTTTAGGACAATTCTTCATCATGTCATTAAAGAATGGCTGTAAGTTGGACTTGGACTATTTCATCTAATTCAATAATACCTAGGATATGATTATTCTAGAAATGGGACCCATATCTATAGAAATCTCACAAAATCCAGGGTGAACTTAAAATATTATTTGGATGACAAGAGATCTTTAAAATGAGGCATGGATGACTAGTTTCTCCTATGGCATTTTTCGCATCAGTTATACTCTCATTATTTGTAGGATCTTCCTAAGGACTGTTTTTTTTATGGAAATAAATATCTGAATCATCTCCATTTACTAGTTAGTATTTATTTTTCTTACATAAATAATAACATCATCTTAGAAATGTTTGTTAAATTATTTGGAAATCAATAAGTTTTTCTTTGACGGCTTGAGGACATGCCATATTTTTGGTGTGGGGGAAGGTTAGAACTGTTTTTACTTTCTGAATGTTTATAGAAAGTTTTGTTTATTTCTAAAAAAAGTGTAGGTGTTTCCAGGATAATTCAATTAGTGGAAGATCATTTTAATTCGTGATGGACAATGCAATGAAGGTTTAATAAAGCTGGCTTATATCATCATATTGTGTGCTGACAGCTGTTACAGCTTAGGGTGTACCACAATAGACATCTAGACACCAAAATTCAATCTTTCCCAATATTCAAGAGAAACAAAACATCCAACACTAAGGGATATCTAATCTTACCTTGTTCCAAATGGTTGAAGTAGATCCCCATTGAGCTTTTCCAATTCACGCTTGCTTTAGCAATTTGTTCTCAACAACAACAAACAAGACAAGCATGCTCTATATAATTTGTTAGACCCACTCTAGCATATATATTCAGCAATGTATAAGCAATTAAACATATCCATTGATTCATTATTCATTCAATTGCACATTAATTGGACAGGAAAAGATATTTCTATTAATAAAATTAGAGATTACAAGAGTGACAACCTCTGTCGGCATGTCTATGAACCGGAGAAACTGAGTCCTCCACCTAGGCCTCCACCACCTCAATCCTCCATCTCTTGATAGCAAGCTCACAAGACAAAGGAAAGCTTGGGAAGAACAAAAACCACTCCAAAGGTAAAAAGGGATGCAGACTCAAGTATAAGCAAACTGAGGCAACAATGGACTATAGTTTCTTTGCTCTTCAATTCCTCCTCTTCAATGTATCCAAGGGGTTAGTTATATAGCACTCCAAAATGGTAATGGAGGGTCGAATCCGAGCGTTCTTAATGGATTTGGAAGGTCAAGAGTCAAGTGGTTCAGGCTCATATGAGGAAAAATACAAAACTATTTGGTTGTATGCACACATCCCGATGTACGCGGGTTTGAGGTCAAAAGTGGCATGTACACGCGATTATTGGTTTAAAATTCACGTACAGCATTAAACAGGGGTTTTTTAGGGTTGAACTTGGAACATCAAAGGATAATGTAAGTCCATGGGGTTCATAGAGTATGCAGAGGGACAAGGAAGGCCATACATATGTGATCAACCATGTGTGGTAAAATCAGCTATAATAGATGCCCCCTAATGTGTGAGGTCAGAGGGGTAACATGATGGCCGAAATACATTATAAAATTCATCCCAGAAATAGAGTAATGAAGGCCCAGGTGGAAGAACCATCCATCCATTAGTACAATACAATGATAAATCTATGCATGTGACTGAAAATACATGGAGCAGTCTCGGATACATAAGAGTACAATGGCCATGAATAGGCATGATATACAAAATGTGACATGTGTGGTCATTGCCACGTACAATATATAATAGATCAGAATCTCCAAAGTGGATGAAGATGTACAATAGATCAAGATCTCCATAATGGCTGGAGATATACAATGGATCAAGATCTCCATAGTAGCTAAAGATATCTAATATACATTGGAATCAAATCACGAGAGCTGAAATCTCATGAACATTGACACGATCAAGGAGGTAGAATACATGGAATGCCACCAAGTTATAAGGTCTTCTACACGAATCGCTATGAGTACATGTCCTACTATGCTAATAGATGTGTCAAGTTTGAACATAGTAGTCCATCATCTGATTACTGGTCATTGATGTATACCATTAACAGACGCGAGATCACCCATTGATAATGAAAATGGGAATCAAGGTACAGAGTGCAATCTAACAAGTGTGAATATATGTGTTGAGGTCAAACACTTGAAATAATCCATCTATCAGGGAACATTGATGGATTCCCAAAATTGTCGATGACGAGAGAACCTATCATTGATGACTGTAAGTCTCAAGGCACTCAAATGACTCTAGACTCCTATTCCAGAATAAATGATATGATGTTGATGGAATGGAATCCGCTGAAAGGAGGGAATTAAGCCATCCCCCATCAACCAACATGAGTTACTCAGCAACACTATATAATGTGGAAGAACTCAATGAACAATATGTGCATGAACTAGTAACAGTATCGGGAATGGCTGACATGCAAAGTCAATATAACTGAGGAATGGTTGAATCAGGCTTCAACTTCCTTCAAAAAAGAGCATAAAGGAAAATAGTGACTGAAGGTAGGCAGCATGGACTTGATATGCAAAATGGGACATATTTGTGACACAGGAGGCATCAACAGAGGATCCATAGGGACTAGAAGCTTAACCAATCCGTGGAGATAAACTCAGGGTAACAAGTATAGCTCCTAAAGTCAAACTAATAACCCAACCAACGTATGTGATATACAGTGCTCTGTTCGAAGGTGACACGACTCAACTGCTGCCAAAGATAATATATTTTCCTGTCCAACTTTTTGTTTTTTGTTTTTTTAACTTTTTCATATATTTTGAAAATCTTGAAAAAGAATAAAAGTGCTTTATAGTACAAATCTAGGAGGAGACGAGTTTCATGGGAACAAGAAAACTAGTTCCAATCAGTGGAACATGCCTATGCTCAATGCAAGGATAGATGTGCAGTATAACGACACTTGGGGGAAGGTCTCCTCTTGGTAAAAGGGATGATCAAGTTGCAAAAGATATGTAAAAAGGCTCTGCTTGGCTAGACATGAGACAATCTCGGGCCATATGGCTGATAACTCAAAGTCAGGGAGACGACATAAAGCTCAAGAAGGAAACCAAAACTCATGAAAATGCAATTACAACTTTATATATACAAGGGAGTCCCAAGGGAAATGGTCAACATAAAGTTCAAGAGGAGTATGAAGCTCTTGCTCAAGGACATCGGGGGACTAAAAAGGGACTCCCACACCCTAAAGAAGAAATGTCAGCATGGGAACCAAATGCAAAATAGGATCTAACAAGGGTACCCATGTATGGGAAAGCTCTACCATTCACATAATGCCACTTCTAAAAGTAGCATGAAGGTTCCGTGACATCATGGAATGGGTCCGTACATAAGGTTAATATGAAACGGTCATAAGGTCATGCAAAATGCAAGCGGATGTGAAATCCTAACTTATATGTCAGTTTAGACATGATACCTGTAACAGAAATGAATGAGTTGAAGTCTCAGTCAAACCGCACTCAAAATAGGATCCTACAACATCATATTAGTCCAAACGGTCAAAAACTATAGGAAGTAGGTAAAAATTTCAAAAAAAAATCTATAACATAGTGAAAAATTAAAATTTTCATACCATTTTGAAAATTCACCCACCATAGTGCATTTGTATCCAGAATTTCAAGGGATGATTCTGGGAGCATCGTATGACGAAATCACTCTGCGTTTGGTCCAAGTAATTACCCATGCCCCCCTCCTTCACTTTCATGCAATTTTTTTTTATTTTAATGGTCAAATTTGTTATTTAGGACACCCCAAAATGTATGATTCATCCCACGTGGAAATCGGGTCTTTTTTCACGTATAGGGCTGGGTATACGCGGAAAATACCGCGATACCCACGTACAGGGCCACAAAGATGATTTTCAAAGGCAAATACTGATGAAACTCAAAAAAAAATTGGCAGAATGGTGCTATATTGGAGAGAGAGAGAGAGAGAGAACATGGTGATGTTGAAGAGGCAGTGGAGGGAGATATAATGGCTCAACAAGCACTAAGGGCTTGTGGGTTATACAAATTTTGGCGCCTTGGAAGCTTGAGGGCTAAACCAAGGCTACTCCAGATACTAGTAGACTACTAGGATCTAGACTTTGAATCCTTTCAGTTGGATGGGATGTCACTCAGCATCGAGGTTGATGACATATATTTTATCACAGGTTTGTCCCATCGAGGGGAGATGATGAATCTCTAATCCCACGGGCCAGGAGGCAGGATGACTATAGAGGAGTACATAGCTGTGTATTTCCTTCCCGATACAGAGAAGGTTGGGAGTCAAATCCTGACAAACTCAATTCAGAACCTGGGGCTGAAAGCCATACTATTGGCATTGGACAAGATTGCAGGTTTAGCATCACTCCACCAGGACTCAAGGACAATGATGTTCTATGCAGTAGAGTGCACGCAACCTATGATATATGACTGGAGACGTACCTCGCTGCTGAGAAACATGAAGAAGCAACTCAGTGACTGCAAGATGGGTAGGGTACAAAACTTTGGGTTTGGTAGCATACTGAGTGCATTATTTTTTGAGAGGGTACATGGGTAATCCCTAGAGTTGACATAGCTCCTCATGGACTTAGGGATCTAGCTCAGCATCGCTGGGCCAATGTCATGCGGAGGCTGGGAGGGGGAAGGGTGGATAACCCCTATCTAGTAGACTTATTCCTCTGGTGGAGGAGATAGATATCACCATAGAAAAATACCCTTATGCAGGGATAGACTTCCACGGAGATCTGGATATGCCCCTACCACCAAGATCAACATATGGATACATAGGTAACGAACCCCAACTCACTTTTGTTTTTTGAGTTATTAAATTTTTTTGTGTTTTTTGATATAAATGGAATCAAAAGACATGTTTTTGGTGTGACGAAACATAATGATACTTTGTCATGTACATGCATATGTGGGACCACGACGGCCAAAAGGATTTCCTCGTCATCATCGGAGGGGAAGAGGCGATGAGATTATGGGTGTGGATGCGGAGTGTATGCTCCAAAGCATCCACACAAACTTCATTCGCTTGACACACAGGGTTACCATGGTGCAAGTCGAGGACTTGCCCGAGGCTATGTAGTGCCAGGTGGTTGGAGTACCATGGGCATGGGTTCGGTTATTTCGCCGGCTAGCGAGAGTCATGGTGTTCTACCATGATAAGCACCCTCCTCCACCTTAGGCTTAGAGACCTGGGTATATATTTTTTGTATGACCGTGTAGTATATTTTGGTGGCTCGAAAGCCCCAATTTTGTATATGACACTTATGTATTATGACGTCACCTTTTTTGGACTTAATGAAAAAATATTAATGATGATTGATTATTATTCTATTTACATGTGTAAAATGTGTTTGTGAAATTCTTATAGTCTGCGAAACAAATGCCAATCTAGTACATAGTTAACATATGAATCAACAACTTGATTAAAATTTCTTGAAATGTGAATGTATGTTATTCTCTCAAATTTTCGTTCTATAAATCTTACATGCAAGAATATTCGTAACAATGTCAGATCCCTAACATGATACAAGCCATTAAGTTGTGAGACCGCTAACTGCGAATCAAGACATACCTCAAGAGAAAGAACACCATGTGAAATTCCATCCCGCAATAACTCAATCACGGCACTATATTCAACAACATTGTTTGATGAAGTCCGTAAACATATGCCTCCTGAAAACAACACTTGACCCGTAGGAATATAAATCACCCAAGCAGTCGAAGATGAGTTTTGAGTGTGGTGGCTAGTACCATCAGTGAATCCTATGTAACAGAAGACTCCATCGACATCAGCCATGACAAATGAAAGCTAATCAACAAACCCAATCACCATAAAAAGACCTAACTATGTAATGCAAAATGTACAATAATATACAAAAAGTCAGCCCCGGCTGAAGATCATGCATAGTACTTTTTAAGATAGAGCCCATTTCTACGCTCCTCCAAGGTCGTCCCTTCATAATCCACCAACTCATAGGCGCATTTATCTAAGACACGTTTAACCACTTAAGGACCATGCCACATCGGGTTGAACTTTCTTGCCCCCAAGGGTTCCTTAGCTTGATCCCACAAAAGGACCAAGTCACCTTCACTAAACCTCCTAGGATGGACATACTTATCGTATTGGAACTTAAGGCGATGCTTGTTAACCTCAAGAGCAATTAAATCATCTCGAAGCTTCTCCAAGTGGACCAAACGTTCTTCCAATGTGAAATTCTCTAGTAAAATCTCCATAGCTGGCTTCGAATAAGGGATTTCACATTCAATCAGTAATATTGACTCCACCCCATGAACAAGCTGATAGGGAGAAAAACTGGTGGCAATCTTAACCACGGTTCTATAAGCCCACAAAGTAGGATACAACATGATATGCCAATTATTCTTGCTATGTGCAATGGTTCGTTGGAGAATGGACTTAAGTGACTTGTTCAATACTTCAACCTATCCATTCGCTTGATCATAATAAGAAGAGGAATTCTCTTGCTTATATCCTAACTTCGAATACAATTCTTCCTTCATTTTATTTTGAAAGTGCCTGCCATGGTCAGTAACAAGCTCCCTCAGAATGCCAAACTGGGTGATAATATGGTTAAATACGAAATGCGCGGCTATTTCACCATCATATTTGATAGTGGGCATAGCCTCTACCCATTTCGTGAAATAATAAATAACCACAATAATATGATGGTGCCCCCCAGCCAAAGCTGGGTTACAATCCATAAATTCGACCCCCCACTTGGTGAAGGGACCGATGGTGATATTTGGATGCAAAGGGGACAGACGATAGTGCATAATCCGTGCAAACACCTGGAAAGGGTGGCACCTCTTGACCGCATTAACGCAATATTTAAAGATGGATGGCCAAAAATAACCCGCTCTCAAGATTTTTTGAGCTGTAGAAATCTTAGATAAATGACCACCACACGCCTCTATGTGGAAATTATTAAGCATGAACTCAGCCTCCTCATGAGTTAAGCAACGATGTAAAATGGAATCAACCCCACGGTGATACAAAGTATCATCCACTATGAGGTAGCTCTTCGCTACGTGATGTAGTCATCGATGCTCATCTCGCGAGAGGTGAGTAGGAACCTTCAATGTTCGCAAATAAACAATAATATCCCCGTACCAAGGATCTACGGTTGAGATGAGAAAGATATGCTCATCAACAAGAGAATCCTCATGAACCTCCCCTTCATCCAAATTTGGAAAATCCGATATGAGCTCAGAAAAAACTAACGATTTCTTCGACTTTGCTGAAACAAACTTGAGATCAAAATATTGCAATATCACAATCCATTTATTATACTTTCCCCCAATCATCCTTTTGGTGAGGACAAATTGAAATGGATTAATGTGAGCTACGACCACAGTTTTGTGAAGGAGGATGTAATACCTCAAATGCTGAACCGCATGGACGGTGGCCAAGGCTAGCTTCTCAACATGGGTATAACAAAGTTCCGCGTCAATAAGGTTTTGGCTAAGATAGTATGTGACATCCTCATGGAGCTCCTCATCCTCTTGAACCGATGCCAAGGCTTTCTTAAGAGCATCAAAAGACTCCTGGGCTCACTCATACCAATAAAATGGGGTGTCTTTCTTCAACAAACACATGAATCCTTTAGTCAAATTGGAAAAATTAACAATGAACCTTCACAAGAAGTTTGCCATACCTTGTAAACATTGAAGATGTCGAATGTTACGCGAGGGATACATTTGAATTATTGCCTCAACCTTTAAGGGATCAACTCTAATGCCCTCCTTGGACATGATGAATCCTAGTAACGACCAACCTTCACACAAAAGATGCACTTATTAGGATTTAATCGAATCTGATAATGACGGCATGTATCAAAAACCAATCTCAAATGATAAGGATGACACACTTTCAAGCGAGAGTGAGTTGCTAGATCATCCAAATACACTTCAATAATATTTTTAAGATTGTGGAAGGAAAAGGTCATGGCCCGTTGAAATGTAGCTCCGGCATTTTTAAGGTCGAAGGGAATATTCCGATATGAAAAAGTTCCCCAAGGACAAATAAATGCAGTATTATGTTGGTCCTCGGGTTTAATCTGTATCTGATTATATCCAAAAAATCCATCCATAAAGGAGAAAACCTCACTTCCCGCACAATCATCCAAAATTTGATCAATAAATGGTGTAGGGAAATTATCTTTAGGACAGGCTCGATTTAAATCATGGAAATTGGTGCATATTCGGATTGATCCCTGCTTCTTATCCATCGGAACAAGGTTTGAAACCCACTCCGTCAAGGGAATGGGATAGATAAAACCAGCTTTGAGCAGTTTCTCTATCTCTGCTTTAATGGCAGGTGCTTCTCTAGGATTCATGGCACGCAAATGTTGTCAAACCGATTTTACATCCGGATAGGTTTTGATTTCATGTTTGACAATATGAGGGTCTATCCTTGGAATATCCTCGTACGAACAAGAAAAACATCACATAATTCCTTGAAAATCTCAGTGTACTCCTTAATCTCATCGGTGGAACAATCTACCCCAATGTAAACATTCTCAATCTTACTAGGAACATGAGAAATATTGATAGGTATCATAGGTGACAATTTCTCCATGTTCCCTTCATCTCTCTGACCAACAGAGCTTAATGGGACCATAGGCCTACCAACGTTCTCTCTTAGAATCGCCC
This sequence comes from Pseudotsuga menziesii, assembly GCA_001517045.1. Taxonomy (NCBI): domain Eukaryota; kingdom Viridiplantae; phylum Streptophyta; class Pinopsida; order Pinales; family Pinaceae; genus Pseudotsuga; species Pseudotsuga menziesii. Next base: position 85,031 of record LPNX011207308.1, read on the forward strand.
TAAAGTCATCACACTATAAACAATCAAGCTTAGGGAGGAAATACAATCTATGGTGCAACTCTCCCCAATGTTGCTTTATCCCATACATAGCCTCAAGAATAACCTCATCCGAAGGAAAAACATCATAAAGGAATTCTTGAGAGTGAGATGACTCTACTGCCCAAGAAGGAAGCACATAAGGGTCCTCCTTCTCCGTCTATGAAGAGGAAGGACTAGGCTCTACAACATGATCAAGATTCGCTTGATACGCCACCAATGTTGCAGGAAACGACACGTTTTTCTCAGCAGGTATAGAATTATCACTTGAAGGACTCAGTGAAGGAAGAACCCAAGGATCCTCCATATGAGGTGTATGAAAAGAAACCAAATTCAACAAGGTCAAAGCCTTACCGATACTAGACCCAATAATAAGGATGGGCATAGGACAACTAAAGGTTCCCATGACAAAAGGATACATACCCACACCCACATTCTCAGTTGTCGGCTGAGAATGATTGATAATCAGGATAGAATCTCCCGATGATGCCTTAACACTCAGATTCTGGAAATATTTTTTATCAATAGTAACAATATTCCCATTCAATAGAAAACAAACCACTAGGAATAGGGAAGAGGCTACAGCTTGCATACTGTACATCTAGTTCCGACCCAGTAAAATATTGTAGTCATGGGGCGCATCAACAAACTCGACCTCGATCGCAATAGTCTTCCCCCCTAATTGGACCTCTAAGGAAGGAAGTATACTGTGCGACTAAAACGATCTTCCATCAAAATCAATCAACATGTTCTCATATTTAGACAACGTGGGATAACCTAAGCCCTTCCAACAAACCAAAGACATCAAGGAAGCGGCAGCGCCTTCATCAATCACAATGCGCATGATGGTGGTCTTTAAATACTCTACGTGAATCAGAAGAGACACATAAGGAAAGCGAGGTTGTATTCCATGAGTTTCAAATTTGATCACGGAAGGAGAGCTATCATCACCAACCCCAAGAGCAAACAACAAGTCCTTTATCTGTGAAGGACAAGTCTTAAGTACTTCTAATGCAGACGTCACAGAAGGATTCTGCCCCAAATCCTTGATAATTGAATAGTTCTAGGTGGATTGAGCATTAGTATTATGCCCCGATTGCTTCAAGTCTCCCTTAGGAATGCAAGGTGGAACTTCGGGTTTATCTATAAGATTTTCAATTCACAAAGGGATCTCAGGTGGAGTGGGTTCTTTCCCAAGGTCTAGTTGTGACGAAACATAGTCTTTTGCATGCGTCATAACACCAGTAGCTTTCACCATGTTGATGCAACCATGACCACTAGCGGCATCCGGCGGGTTTTTAGTTCCACTAGATGCGCAACCAGGATCCACGGTCATCGAGTTCATATTTTTATTATTTGGTAAAGGATTTGTAAACATAGTTGGGCCCTGTGCTATGAACTTCAAGGCATATTCCATACAAGGCCACAAGTGAGTGAGGTGGTCATCCCTGCACAACATGCAAGGAAATTTTACCTTCCTCTTAGGATTTTTGTCCCCCCCAGCATTATTATTGTTATTGTTCTTTCCATTAGTCTCATTACCATTTTTATTCCCACCCTTATGATTATTTTTTCCTTTCTTTTTATTCCTTCCATGTTTTTGGTTACCTTTCATGTTTGACGATTGCACGAAAAGTACATCCACCAACTAGGTAGGAAGGGGCAAAGTCGTAGCTTTCCCCGACGCAGAATAGTTAAGCGATAACTGGATCACTTGTTTCGTAACTGAATCCACAAGTTTGGTACTTGCGGAGCCAACAATACCATCAGCATGTGGCCCAAGTTTGAACTTGGGATCAAAATTGGAACGTGGAGCATTATGTATGATCTCATAAAGGAGCCCAGACTGAGCATAAATCAAGTCCAATTGTTGGGCCCTAAAAATAGCTTGGTCCTCGTTCTGCACTCTAGATGTGGAAACATCCTTTGCGATATAGGGTAACAATGAATTAAGGAACCACTCTAGAAGAAACTCTGGTGGTATAAAGGCTTTAATCATCATCTTCTGTCTACACCACTCTTGAATATGATCCGAAATGTTTGTGGCTTTGTCTTGCCAAAATTTTGACAAGATTTTGGTACCGGCGTCGTAACGTACGGGTAGCTAGAAGTGGTTAAGAAAATTTAGTGCAAGGTCATCAAACGAATAATATGTCCCCCCAGGTAACTCTATATACCATTTCATGGCAGGACCCGTGAGGGTGCATTGAAATAGTCTCAAACGGATAGAATCGTCGTTCAAGGAATTGAAAGAGCACCAAAGATGGAAAGTTGTGACATGCTCACTAGGATCTTCACCAGACTTACCTTCGAATTTTGGGATGTTTGAAGGAAGTTTGGTTGGAACGGATGACCATGCTGGGTTATGAGATACAGGGTCGTTCTTCAATCTCGACAAATCGAGTAGATTCAATGTCACAAGGAAAGGGATCCTAGGTTGAGTTGTTTGGTTCCATGCTCCCTGATAGGACTGGTTTGCATAAGGTTGATTGCTATATACACCATGGCCTTGGCCAGTGGGATAATAACCTCCTCCCATTTGACCCATATAGGGTTGCATGTTATAGTAGGGAGTACATTGAGATTGGGGTGCTACAAATCCATAATTAGGTGACTGAAACGGGGGTTGATACCCGAACCCATAAGGTGTGTAGATTTGTCTATAGGATGGTCTGTAAGAAGGTCCATTCTCGATATCGCAAGTGACTGGTTGCGCAATAGTCATTTCCAGTTTTCTTTCCAACTTGTTTCCTAGTTCCATGTTTGCAATCAGATAGAGTTTGGTTAAGTTTAATGTCTTAAGCTTAGTTTGTAGTTAGATTCAATTCTGTCAATTCTCATTTAGCTATAGATTTACCTCAATTATTTCTTAGTTTGTCTCATTAAACAATAGGAAGTAGTTTCTCTTTTTAACTGTAGATTAGCACAAATTATTCATGTCATTTTAGGTATTGAAGAAGTTTAGTCGTTGTCTTTTTTGTATTGCATCCTATGCATATCAGCTGATGTTAAGACATTCAGGTTATCTATTTCGTAATTTGCATTGTTTTTCCCATCCAGACTATCATTCAGACTGTCTGTTTATACTGTCATCCAGACCTTCATTCAGCCTTTAATATTTCCCACTCTGTTTTATGGTTGTTTAAAGTTTGGTTCTATTAGATTTTGAATTATGTTATGTTCGGTAATTAAACATTAGTTATATACATATTTAGTACCTTAGTTTAAGCCACCTAAAGCCTCTATTAAGTCCTATAATTTTTCCTATCTTTCATTCCCTTTTATCATATTTTTGAAGTTTTGTTCCTTTTCTTCTCTGACTGCTTTATTCATTACTGTTTTAGAGTTTGTTAATTGTATCTCTAGTTTAGTGTACTTCATTCTTAGTTAGATTGCATCTATAATTAAGTTTGCTAATTGTATTATATAAAAGGCACATTAGTTCTTTGTAATAAGATCATTGTTCCTAACATAAGGTTTATCTTCCTTACTCTAGAACAGGGCTATATTAAGAGATAAAACCGCTTTATTAAGTTTTCTACTTGCTTCTTTATTAAGTTTTATACTTGTTTTATTAAGTTTTCTACTTGTTTTTCAACTATAGTTGTTTTATGTGAGAATAGTATACCCTTAATTTCAAGTGGTCCACTAAAACAATCCCATTTCTTAATTAATAGATTGGTTGTTAATAACATCTTTTTCAATTAGAGTCATTTGCTTATGAAATAAATCAAAATGTTTACTATTACTTGTAATTGGACACTCCTTAGTTTACATCTATTTGTGGAGGTTAAATTAGACTTAATTCTATTTAGTTTCTTTATTTATTTTGAAATCCACTTTGATACACCTCCTTCTCCAGTTCCGATCACAATGAATGCATATCCTCAGAATCCTCAAGGAGAATGGAACTAGACGATTTAGTTTAATTATTGTATATTTGTTAATTGTATATATAGTTTAGTTATTGGATTAAGTAGTTGTAATAATGTCTCAAATAATATAATATCTTGTGTTTGTATAGTAAAAGTTATGAATTTGTTTTATCCTTTCTAATTCATAACTTAAAAAGCAAAATAATTAATTAAAATATTTCACTAAAAAAGATAGTTCACTTTCTTAGGATAGTGTTATATCTTTTTATTGTTTATAGAGTAGAGTAGTATATATCGATACTGCGCTAATCTAGTATTCTTGTCCCAGTCTAATTACCGTAGTAGTTGAACTTCCGGAGTTTGACTTGGTTTTTCATTTTGAAATATCTTTCGATATTCTCTTTGTTAAAATATTTCCATGACACCTTAGGTACCCTTCTACCTTAGCATATATTTTGTGTCAAATCTAAGTTTACAAACCTCGGTCGATATTAAATATTTGGTGAATTAATTAAGACTATAAAACAACCAATGATACACTTGGCCATATGCATCATAAGTTGAATTTGGAAGGAAATGTAACTTACATGGGAGAGGAAGAGTCATTTTGGAGCTAGTGAGACACTTGGACTAGATTCCCTAGCTCTATGAAAAAAATGATGAAGATGCTATGACTCTTATGACACAAATCATATCTGAAGGATGACATCTGACATATCTAACATGTCAGGTCAAAATAGAGCATCCAATAAGGCGCTCATGTGAGTTGGGGAAGCTCAATGGGTTCCTACTCAAATTGTGGGAAGATGGAAGGCTAGGAAAGGGAGGACACATGGCAAATATTGATCCCACACCAAAATTAGAATTGGATTGAGTTTGTGGATGGATCGGTAACCTTATAAGGCAAATTATTTTTTTTAAATACAGGAATCAACCAAGATAATATCTTTTGTTCATTTGAGAAATTGTAAGAGCTAGTGGATGAGTAGTTTTCTTGCCTTAGCCAATTTCGAGGGTGAAAGATTCCCATCCAAGTTGGTATTTGGAGAGGACACGCAGGTGTTTCATGGAGCTTTAATGTAGTTCTAATTTCAGGTGTAAGCTATAGGGAATCTCATGGGTTCTTCTATTGCATCACTTCATCTCCATTTCCAGTTTTCATTGCATATTCATGCTCATGGTGTTGATGTATTTGTAACTTCGGGATGTATTCACTTGTAAATCTTATGTATTGTACCCTAATGCTCCTGTCGAGAAGTATCAGTAATGTAATTGAGTCATGTCATACCCCTATGTTCCTATTGGGAGAATCAATAATGTAAACAAGTCATGTAAAGTCATAGAGGGTAACCCTCCTTATTGATCAAGGGTTAAAGTCCCCGCAGTTGTGGATCACTAGGGTTATTAGAATCTCCTAAAGAAGTCGGCCTTGGTGAGTTCTTGTCAAGTTGGGAATTAGTATAAATAGAGAGTGAGCCTATCTATTTATCACACAGTCACACACACTCAGTTGTAGCACATAACTGAGAGAGAGAAGAAGCTGGGACAAGAGATAGAGAGACAACTGCTGTCGAGAGATCATATTCGTATCTTAGAGTTTTACTTTTGGTGCTCATTCTATCTCTGAGGAAGTTGCGGGGTTTTCTCCATTATGGTTTCCCCAAGGAAAATCTTTGTGTTCATTGTCTCTTTTGATTGATTGCTGTGCTTGTTATTCTCTTAGTAAAGATCCTAAGATCATATTGTTGAAATAGATAAAAAATCTAACATGGTATCAGAGCTAACCTGAGAAGAAGACACTGTGGAGCTATAGAAGCTAGGGATTCTTACTTTTTGGGTCTCTCTCCACAATCCATCATCAAAAGAAGGCTAGGCTGAACCTCCATTGAAGGGCGTATCTTTTTGTCGAAGCAGAATCTGCTTCTGAGCACTTTCAGTTTTTTACCTACCACTGCATCAGGAAATTAGGGATTTTCACTGAAGAGGAATGTTTGAGTGAGCCCAGGCTAGGATTGCTTTCCTCCTCAAAATCGAAGTTAGAGACAAAAATCAAGGTTTTTGGTTGGGTAGAACTATGGGAAAGTCAAACCCTAATTTTCCCTAGAACCAGAAAACCAACACTGCAAAAGATCAGCTCCAGATCCAGTTTTCAGCTTCTCAAATTTGTAATATCTAAATCTTTTGTATTTCCATTTGAGGTTCTCAGTTAAGATCTCTCATCACACCAAGATTGAAGAAAATCTTGAGGGAGCTGATAACTTCCAACCTTAGAAGTATAGGATCTCCCTGGTCCTAGAAGAAAATGATTTGAACTCTTACATCAGTGAAGAGGTTCGAGTTCCAGAGGGATATTAGGCTAAGGCCTTACAGAAAAATAAATTGGTCATGGCTAAGAGGATTATTGCTGATTCACTCAAGGATCACCTCATACCACAGGTGTCCTCCCTAAAGACACCTAAATCAATGTTTGATGCCCTGGCCAAGCTGTTTGAAGGAAAGAACATAAATCAGAAGATGACTTTGAGGAACCAATTTAAGAATATGAAGATCTATAATGCAGAGACCATACATTCATACTTTACAAGGGTCTCCCAGATCAAAGAACAAATTGAAGTAGTGGATGAAGAAGTGGAGAATGCAGAGATTGTGATGACCACCTTGAATGGTCTCCCTAGGTCATGGGACTCCTTCATTCAAGGGATTTGTGCTAGAAGAAAGCTAGTCACCTTCAGTAGACTGTGGGAAGAATGCTCACAAGAAGAAGCTCAAATAGTAGCCCGAGAAGAAAATATGGGAAGTGAAGATCAAGCTCTCACAGTACAGTCCAAGAAAAGCAAAAGGGATTATCGTCATCCCAAAGGTAAGCATTCTAACCATAAAGATAACTCTAGAAGACCTACCAGAGATCTATCTAAATTCAGATGCTATAAATGTGATGAAAAAGGACACTTTGCCAAAGATTGTCCTAGAAACAAAGGTGTCTCTCAAAAGAAGAAGAACTAGAAGAGAAGACACCATGCTCATGCTACAAAGGATGCTGAACCTTCCAAGAAAAGAATCAAACAAGAAAGTGAAGATTCTTCAAGTGATGAAGAATATGTTTTGATTTATGCACTCACGGGAACTGTCACACATGGGAGAAAGGATTGGCTTATCGATAGTGGGGCTTCCAAGCATAGGACAGGATTCAAAGAATCATTTGTGAAATTATAAGAACATGAGTCACCCCAAAAGGTGAAACTTGGGGATGACTACCAATATCCAATAAAAGGTAGTGGTGAATCCTCCTACAAGTTAGATTCTGGAAAATACATGAAGATGAAGGATTTCTCGTTTGTACCAGGACTAAAGAAGAACCTTCTCTCCATATCTACATTGGATGCAAAAGGCATGAGGGTTGCGATCTTATGTGGCCAAAGGGAAAGACCATAGATGATGCAGTTGTGATTGGGGAGCAAGAGGGAGGATTATACACGCTAAAGGGCCAACCTGATCGACTAAGTAGAGCCAAATGAAATTTGGCACAGAAGGCTTTCACATATGCACAATATATCACTACCACTTGCAAGCAAATTTGTTGAAGGTATTCCATAAATTCAAGCAAAACATGATGGTGTCTGCAAAGGATGTGTGAAAGGAAAGAACACAAAGAATACATTTCCAAGTAGCGAGAGCAAGGAAAAAGGAATCTTGGAAATCATCCACTCCAATGTATGCGGTCTGATGTCATCCAGTTCATTGAGTGGGTTTGTATACTATGTTTCTTTCATTGATGATTTTTCTAGGAAGACATGGATATACTTATTGAAAAACAAAGATGAAGTATTCAACAAGTTTAGAGAGTTTAAAGCCTTGATCGAGAATCACACAGAAAGGAAGATCAAAACCTTTCGATCAACCAATGGCAGAGAATTCACATCAAATGAATTCAAAGAGCTATGCAGAGATTCAGGGATTAAGAGGGAGTTAACCACTCCATCTAATCCATAACGGAATGGGGTTGTAGAAAGGAAGAATAGAACAATCATAGAAGTTGCAAGGGAAATGTTTCATGATCAAGATCTTCCCATGCATCTATGGGAAGAACCTGCCATGACAACAGTGTATATATAGAACTGTACTCCACACAGAGTAATCAAGAACAAGACACTCGAAGAAGTCTTTTCTGAAAAGAAACTAGAGGTCAGCCATCTCAGAATATTCGGCTATCCTGTGTACACACACATTCCAAAAGAAAAGAGGACAAAGTTATATCCTTCTGGAAAGAAGGGTATATTTGTGGGATATAGTGAAAGCTCAAAAGCTTACAGAATATACTTCCCAGGATTCAAGAATATCAACATTAGCAGAGACGTAACATTCGACAAAGATTCAGCTTACAACAAATCCAGAAAGAGACTTACTGAAGAACATGAATATATAGAAGTACCCAGAATTCAAGATACAGCTATGAATGATGCAACTCAAGAAGAATATTGAGAAATAGAAGAACCCCAGGAACCTGTAGATCCACCCCAGGAGAAGAATCCTCACAAGAGGAAACCTACATGGGTATAAGAGGTTATCCAAGGTGTAGAAAGATATGGGGCTCCAGAAGAAATGCACAGAGAAAGGAAGATAGCTCGATCCTACTCCGGATATGTAGCCCTATTATGTGACTTCATTGGTAAAGAACCTTCCAACTATGAAGAAGCGACACGGAATAAAGAATGGAAGGATGCTATGATCAAGGAGTACTAGTCGATCATGAAGAATGATGTCTAGGATGTTGTTCCAAGACCAGAGGAAAAGTTTGTTGTGACTTCCAAGTGTATCTATAATATCAAGCACGCTACAGATGGCAGCATAGAAAAATATAAGGAAATATTTGTGGCCTGTAGCTCCTCCTAGAAAGAAGGAATAGATTATGAAGAAACTTTGCACCTCTAGCCAGATACACTTCCATCAGATCAGTACTTGCTATGGCTACAGTAATGAAATGGAAGATACACCAGATGGATGTCAAGACTACTTTCTTGAATAGTGTAGTAGAAGAGGAAGTGTATGTGGAGCAGCCACTCGGGTTTGAGACAAATGTCAAGGAGACTCATGTATGTAAATTGAAGAAAGCCTTGTATGTTTTGAAACAGGCACCCAAGACATGGTACGGCAGAATTGACAGCTTCCTTACTAGTTTGGGATTTACCAAGAGTAAAGAGGATCCCAACCTTTACTACAAGGATGAATAAGGGAACCCAATGATACTCCTACTATATGTATATGATCTGTTTGTAACAGGTGAGGATGGGTTGATTGTTGATACGAAGAGGAAGTTTGCTGCCGAGTTTGAGATGAAGGACTTGGGCATGATGCACTATTTTCTAGGCATGGAGGTGTGGCAGAATGTAGATGGAATCTCCCTGGGACAAGGGAAGTATGCAGTAGATATCCTGAAGAGGTTTGGGATGATGGACTGCAAGGCCATGACCACACCTATGGAATCAAACCTGAAGCTATTAAGTGATGCTTCATCAGAGTCGGTTGATGCTACGATGTATCGTCAGATGATTGGGTCCTTGATGTACCTAACAAACACAAGACCAGACATTTGCTTTACTATGAACACATTGAGCTAGTACTTGACAGATTCAAGACATGTTCACTTGATTGCTGCAAAGCATATTTTGAGGTACCTAAAGGGTACAATTGATTATGGACTCAAGTATGAGGCAAATTAGAATATTAACCTAGAGGGTTATGTGGATTCGGATTGGGCAGGAAGTGCCATTGATAGGAAGAGAACTTCTAGGTGTTGCTTTAGTATGGGATCAGGTGTGATCTCTTGGTTTACCAGGAAATAGTCCTGCATGGCACTGAGTATAGCTGAAGCAAAGTATGTCGCAGCTTGTTCAGCTAGTTGTGAGGCAGTGTGGGTAAGGAAGCTACTACCTGATTTGTTTGATCTCTAGTTGGATGCTACTTGTATATATTGCGACAACCAAAGTTGTGTGAAGTTGTCAAAGAACCCAGTGTTCCATGACAAGTCGAAGCATATCGAGATCAAATATCACTATATCAGGGATATGGTGCAGAGAAGAGCAGTGAAGCTCTTGTATGTTGTGACAGACAAGCAGATAGTTGATGTGTTGAACAAACCATTAGCTAGAGTGAAGTTTGAGTACTTCAGGGAGAATCTTGGTGTTCTCCAGATTGTGTTTCCTTCCAAGGGGAAGTGATGAGTCCATGAGCCCTTCTGACATGGTTATAGGATTGGTTCCTTCCATGATCAGATGTAAGTGCAGATCCATTCTGATATGATTGTAGGATGTGTTCCCACATGATCAGATGTAAGTGTAGAGCCATTCTGATATGATTACGGGATGTGTTCCCATATGATCAAATGTAAGTGCAAATCCATTCTGATATGATTGCGGGATGTGTTTGCACATGATTAGATGTAAGTGCAAAGCCCTTCTGACATGGTTGCGGGATGTGTTCCTCCCATGGTCAGATATAAGTCCTGAGCCTTTCCAACATGGTTGAGGGATGTGTTCCTCCCATGGTTGGATATAAGTGCCAAGCCTTTCTGATATGGTTGTGGGATGTGTTCCTCCCATGATCGAATATAAGTGTTGGGCCATTCTGACATGGTTGTGGGATGTGTTCCTCCCATGGTCAGATATAAGTGTTGATCCTTTCCAACATGGTTGCGAGATGTCTTCCTCCCATGGTTGGATATAAGTGTTGGGCCTTTCCAATATGGTTGCTGGATTTGTTCCTCCCATGATCGGATGTGAGTGCTGGGCCAAACTGGCATGGATGTGGAATGTGTTCCTCCCATGGTCAGATGTGAGTGTTGGGCGTGCCTTTCTGACATGGTGGTGGATGTGTTCCCCCCATGGTGAGATATAAGTGCTAGGAAATCCTTTCTGACATGGTTGCAGGATGTGTTCCTCCCATGGTCAGATATAAGTGCTAAAGAAGATGAAGAACTAAGTGGAGGCTAGGCCTACAACCAACATGAAAAAGGGTTGCCTCTGTAGAACTCACTATGATGAGAATAATTGAGAGACAGTACCAGTTGATCGAGATAGCAGAAAAATTAATGATGATGATGATCTAGACTTGATGTTGATCCACTGATGATCCAAACTTGATGTTGATCCCATGATGATCCAAAGAAGAAGACTTACGCTAATGTATTGTGTCAAGAGAATACCTTCCTAGTTAAGAGGTAGTGTTTATGTATTTGTAACTTCGGAATGTATTCACTTGTATATCTTATGTATTGCACCCCGATGTTCCTATCGGGAAGTATCAGTAATGTAATTGATTCATTTCATACCCCAATGTTCCTATAGGGAGAATCAATAATGTAAACAAGTCATGTAAAGTCATAGAGGGTAACCCTCCTTATTGATTAAGGGTTAAAGTCCCCACAGTTGTGGGGCACTAGGGTTATTAGACTCTCCTAGAGAAGTTGGCCCTGGTGAGTTATTGTCATGTAGGGAATTAGTATAAATAGAGAGTGAGCCTCTCTATTTATCACACAGTCACACACACTCAATTGTAGCACATAATTGAGGAAGAGAAGAAGCTGGGACAAGAGAGAGAGTGACAACTGCTGTCGCAAGATCATCTTTGTATATTTGGGTTTTACTTTTGGTACTCATTCTATCTCTGAGGAAGTTGCGGGTTTTTATCCTTTATGGTTTCCCTAAGGAAAATCATTGTGTTCATTGTCTCTTGTGATTGATTTATGTTCTTTTTATTCTCTTAGTAAAGATCCTAACATCATATTGTTGAAATAGATAAAAAATCTAACACATGGAGGGATTGTTCCTTGGATGAGCTATTGTACTTTGTGGGAGAGATTATAATGGTATATTTATGATTGTAAAAAGTTCAATATTCTCTTTTATTCATTCTCAGAAAGTTTCAAGTCGAAATGCCCAAGAGTTGTATGTCAAATTGATTTTTAATGAGCAAACAATGACCATTTCCACTCTATTTTGATATATGCCATGGAAATGCTGATTATTTAGAATGGAGGAATGTATCTCTGATACATTTATGATGTATGGACTGTAATTAATGTGTATTACAATTTTCATGTTCATTACTTAAGCATAGGAATCTATTTTACTCATTTTAATTGCATTGGGAGAAGATTTGGTGCCTTTTCGCCAAGGGTCAAAATAGTGATTTGGGAGTGGTTTTGGAGAGAGTAATGAAAACATGAATAAATTGAACCATGACTCATATGAGACCTTAAATTTTTTTTCTTAAACATCCCCTTCCTCTATTCTGAAATTTGAGTGGTTTTGGGATCATTTGAGGAGTCATTTCCAGCATTTACCCGAAGGGGATTGGAACCCCAATTTGCTAGTAAAGACTCCTACTTTGATAAGAATATAAAACTAGTTTGAAGAAGTGATTGGAGGTTTATAAATCATATATGAACATAATATTCAAGTATTAATATCATTCATACACACTCTGAGAATATTTGGGAGCATTTGGGCCAATTTGGAGACCTAGACATCAAAACTAGTCAAGGGTCAAAATTGGGGAAAAAGTGAAAAATTGGTAATTTAATAAAAAATATTAAAAAGGGACATTACAAGTGGTATCAAAGCATGATATTGGAACCTGATGTGGTCTGATATTTATTAGGACAATAATTAAGGGACCACCATTAGATATTGAAACCCAAAATTTCTTTTGTTGAAGAGGGGAAAAAAAGTAGGAGAAGAAGGCATTTCATTTTTTTAGGAAACTATGACTAGGGATGAAAAGGGAACCTCATATGATGTTGAAGAGAATATAAAAATCATGGAACCTATATTTGAAGACATGATAAATAATTTTATGAAAGGTTTCGAATTATTTTCTATCCAAGGTTGGAGAAAATATATTGATCTTAAGAAGACAAAGGGGAAAAATACATCAACTTGCTTGAAGGAGCAAAAGGAGGAGACCCATGAACCACCTAGTTCTAAAATAGGTGAAGTAGAAGAAGTAGTACATGAATAGGATATAAATTCACTCCCAATTGAATTTAAAAAAATGAAGAGGCATCACATGAGTATGAATAAGTTTCTATTGAAAATATTGAAGATCATTTCGAGACACATTCTAACTTGGAAATGAAACAAAGAGAATCTACTGATGGACGCTTGAACTATGAAGGAGTACCTACTGATGGGTGCTCACACCTCTATGTTGGTGACATAGAGATCACTTTTGAAAGTGTTTCTTCAAGCCAAAATTTCATTAAACATGAAAATGAATACCTTTTAGCAGTTGAAGAAGAAACAAGATCAACTTACCCATCACCACTTGAGCTTCATGAAGTTGGTCCAAGCAAGAAGGAAAAAGACGACCAGGTTCATTTGCAAAAGCCTCATTTTCTTGAAGGGTCCTTAAAGAAGAATTAAAATAATATCCAAGAGTCCCTTAGCATAGTCCATGACACTCAAGCATTAGTGTCAAATTCTTGTTGGAGATCTACTTCATTGGAGGAAACATCCTTCCTTGAATACACGGAGAATATTCAAAGAGCAATGTGCCACATCAAAGGTAATTTCATGTCTTTACTTTTTGATAGAAACCATTTGTTTGAGATTAATGAATTTATACATGATGTTTACTTGAATAATAATGAGGATAATCATAAGCTCACAATTCAAAATGAGAAACTTCTTGAAAAGTTGCAAGATATTTGTTTTTCCTCCTATGTCTCAGATTGTCAAATGGTAGATTGTTTGGAGGATGCTCATGACATGGTGGATCATGAGAAATGTGGAAATTTGAATGTGATTTATGTGTTTGAAGATGAACTTGAGTAGATCCAAACACTTGATGTGGTGGAAGAGGAACTTGAATTGTCTCTTGATGAAGGTTATACAATTTTTAAAGTAGATCATGATTCCTCTACATTGGAACCAATCTATGACAAAGGTTTCACACTTTTGAAGGAGCTACATGATACTACCTATATGGATCCTTCCCATGATGAAAATTTTGCACTTTTTGATCATTTGGGTGATTTAGTTCATTCTCCTACATCCTACAATTCCATGTTTTGCAGAATTAGTCTCAATGAAGTATGGGTGAAAAGGTTCTTTTTGATGGTGCCACATGAGGAGTATGGAACTCCTAGATTTAGTTTTTATGATGACATGGTTGGAGCACATTATTATTCAAATTTGCAACAACATCCTTTATTAATTTATGATGATGCACATCTACATGGATGCACCTATGATATGCATTTGAGACACTTGAAGACTCATGGTTTTTCTTGCTCAACACTTGGTTCATTTGATGTTGGAGGAACGTCATCCAACACTGGGGTGAATATAATTATGATTGGAGAAAATATTTGTTTCCAGCCACATACTTTGTTATATATTTATTATTATCTCATTCATGGATGTATGGGTGAGACTTATTTGAGTCATTTGAAGTCTCCTTTTTTTCTCATTATTTGGTTCAAATTTTAGTGGAGATTCTTCATTCACTTCTTGGATGAAAGAATACATGGCTGAATATTTTGATGCATATCACATCCTTTTGGAGCAGAATTATAGGACATGGGATCCACACCTATGTCATTGGAACATATTTGATTGTTCACTTGAAGCTTGTATGCACTTGGAAAATGGTGGTCTACTTACTTGGAGGTATAAGCACTTTCATGATTTTTTTATGAGGCACCTCCTTGATGTACATTTGTATTATGTTGTTATGTACTTTGAGGATATATATTATGTACGCATGATGTTTGGAAGAATGCATACAATAAAATGGGATCCCAGAATTCTCTTTCCTAATGGTATGGGTTGGAGATCACTCTTAATTGTTGGGGTGCAATACAAGCAATGGGACCCTGGGATAGTTTTTAGTCCCATTGATTTCAAATTTTTTGGGAAACAAGAAGTATGGGAGATGGATTTCACACTTAATAAAGTGATTTTAATCATAGTAGTGAAGCAACAAGAAAGTTGGTTCCCCTCTAAAATCTTCATGGAATCTCAAATACTCAATGTTGGGCAACTCAGTGGCAACTTCAAAGAATCATACAGAAAGCAGGTTCTTCAACACCCATGTTTGAAATTGCTTGAGGACAAGAAATATTGAGAAGGGAGGATTTGCCATGTCCCAAATTTTGCATTGGGTCACAATGGCCTAATCACATTTTCCATATTCATGAGATTTTTTCAAAATGATGGTAAGGGTCAAATAGCCATGGAGGAGAATTACTAGTTTCCTAGGTTGGGGGTGGAAGCTTTGGGATTTGGAATAAGGGGGACAATAAATGATTTTCAGACATTAGAATGGAATAAATATTTAATAATGGAGCTTATTAAATAAATACAAGAGAAAATGGAAGTGGAAATGGAGCATGGAGACACATGGAAACTATGGGGCCCACACAATCTAGAATTTGTGTGCCACATGGCATCCTCCTCTTGAAATTTTGAATCCATTGGAAGCATAAATGTTTGTGGATGATTTATAAGGATAATACACATGGAGATATGAATTATAGGTAGAATTTGGAAGGAAATGTAACTTACATGGGAGAGGAAGAGTCATTTTGGAGCTAGTGAGACACTTGGACTAGACTCCCTAGCTCTATGACAACAATGATGAAGATGCTATGACACCTATGAAACAAATCAGATCTAAAGGATGGAATCTAACGTATCTGACATGTCATGTCAAAATAGAGCATCCAATAGGGAGCTCATGTAAGTTGGGGAAGCTCAATGGGTTCTTACTCAAATTGGGGGAAGATGGAAGGCTAGGAAGGGGAGGACACATGGAAAATCTTGAGCCCACACCCAAATTCGAATTGGCTTGAGTTTGTGGATGGAATGGTAAACTTATAAGGATAAGGATGTTTATAAAATATAGGAATCAACCAAGATAATTTCTTTTGTTCATTTGTGAATTGTGAGAGCCAGTGGATGACTAGTTTTCTTGCCTTAGCCAATTTCGAGGGTGAAATATTCCCATCCAAGTTGGTATTTGTAGAGGCCACTCAGGTATTTCATGGAGATTTAATGAATTTGTAATTTCAGGTGTAATCTACAGGTAATTACATGGGTTCTTATATCGCAGCACTTCATCTCAACCATTTCTAGTTTTCATTGCATATTCATGCTCATGGAGGGATTGCGTCTTGGATGAGATATTGTAATTTGTGGGAGATATTCTCCTGGTATATTTATGGTTGTAATAAGTTCAAAATAGTGATTTGGTGTCTTTTCCCCGAGGGTCGAAATAGTGATTTGGGAGTTGTTTGGAGAGAGTCATAACAGCTTGAATAAACTGAACCATGATGCATATGATATCTTTAAAATTTCCCATACACATCCCCTTCCTTTGTTCTGAAATTTCAAGTGGGGTGGGGAGAATTTGAGGAGTCATTTCTAGCATTTACCCGAGGGGGATTGGAACCCCAATTTGCTAGTAAAGACTCCTACTTTGATCAGAATATAAAACTAGTTTGCATAAGTGATTAGAGGGTTATAAATCATCTCTGAACATAATATTCAAGACTTAATATCATTCATACACAATCTGAGAATATTTGGGAGAATTTGGGCCAATTTGGAGACCTAGACATCAAAACTAGTCAAGGGTCGAAATTGGGGAAAAAGTTAAAAATTGGTCATTTTATAGAAAAATATTAAAAAGGGACATTACATCCTCATCTTATCAAACTGAAATATTAGACAACATATCAATATCTGGAAATGGATATGAAAGAGGGTTTTTACCTTCCCTTTCAAATGGTTGTTGAGATTGTACTCGAGTTGAGTATGGCAAAAAGTGTGAGAATTCGTATTCTTTGGAGGCATGGTTTGCAACACCCTTCGCTATAATATTCCCAGTTGAGATATCTGAGATATCCAATGAATCAGGACCAAATACAACTTTCTTTGGTCAGCCAGTATGTTTCATATGATAAACATATAAAAAAATTGTGGCAAGAGAGGGCACATAGAGTACATTATTGAATTCTTCATGCTGGATTTTAATAGAACCTCTCCCAACAGCTGGGATCTGTGAATTATCCCCCATATGAATGTTAGGTCCTCCTGAGAGATACAGAGTAGTGAAGGATTATTTGGAGGAAACCATGTGGTTGGATGCTCCTGAATCAATCAGATAGGCCTTTGACCACGGGGTCTTCACTTAGTGAAAGCATGTCATAGCGCCTTCATTCATGGGATATTAAATAATAGCCCTAATTTCATTAGATACTGATAATTACTTAAAAATACTTTTGTTGATCCCCCCTCCCAATACATATTTCCAATTAAAATACCCATATTTTTACAATATACTCCTTATTTTTACTGAAAACCCCTTTTTATGCCCCCCCAATACCTATAAACCCCCCCAACCCTATTCCCTGCTCCCCAATACCTACAATATATTGACCTTATTTTTCACAGTTAAAAACCCCCCAATATGAATGAACGTGATAACATATTTCTCAACAAGGTGAATACCCCGTGCCTTTGACTGAGTGAAGCATGCTTTCAAAGCATGGAACCTCTCATATTCTTCAGTCTTCTGTCCAACTTCAGACATCTCTACACCTTATGGAAGGGAAAAAAAGTATGTTAAAGCAATTTTGTCAACTTTTCAATGGTATTCTTCATGCATTGACTCTATGGTTGAAATCCTCTCATACAGTAGGGACATTTAGCCTTCTCAAATTTCTTCTTTTTCTTGGAACCTAGGGCTCCACTGGAAGATTGTTGATTCTCCTTTGTATTTGAACAATGTTTTTGGTCTCCTTACCATTTTGATTTCCTCTTGCTTGCACATTTCTAGAGTCCCCATATAAGAGGGATAGACTCTTGGAGGTTTAAAGCACTCCCATTTGAATCAATTTGTCTTGTTCCTCGATCAAAGACTTTGCAAAAGCATATAGAGAGGGAATATTCCAATTTGGAATGGATACTCTTCCATAATGGAATGTAGAGACAAAGACTAAGAACTCTGAGCCAAGCTTTCCCAACACTGACATCTTAAGTTGTTCATCTTTCCTCTCGATCCCACATTGTTTGCATTGCAGTACTAGGGACTTGTACTTCGAAAAAAATGTTGAATAGTCTTGAAACTGTTGGGTTATAGTGCAATGAGATAATTCTCTAGAATATTCCCTTGAAGCTCATCTTGTTTTCCAAACAAAGATTCAATATTTTCTCAAGATTCATTCAAAATCTTGAGTCCCTCAAGCTGGAACAAAAGATCCCTAGAGATATGTATGCACATGAAGCCAAAGCCTTCATCAAGCCAATTCAAAAAGTTTTTCTTCTCAACATATTTCTAGGGATCAGCTTCTCTTCCCATTGTCATCTTAAACATACCTTTTTTGCACAAGGCTACCTGCATATCTGCCCTCCAGTCAATGTAATTGAAGGGTGTAAGGATTTAAGTACGAGAGATGAATAATTATCCATTTTTTTGTATGTTGGTCAGACAATTCTTCAAGAATCTACGTAGATACCTGTAAAGAATTCTACGAAACCAATTCAATTCACAATCATATGTCGGTTCAATACTTTCCACCTTGACATGTGCACTTTTTCAAAGTCTGTGACACCTGCAGATACTTCTCTAGACAGAATCCAGAGTGAGAAAGACAATAATTGTAGGAATTATGTGGAAACTCGACTGCTTCTGGTGCACAAAGGAGGTCAGACAAGGTTTGATGTTAGTCTGAATAAGGCTCTGATACAATGCTAAATTTGTGAACCATTGATCTATAGGAAAAGATGAAAGTTGTAGGAAAGGAGTTATGCAGTGGAATAATCAAAGAGAATGTACACTGAACAGGAAATTCATGCCACAAAATTCATATAATCACAACATTAATCTTCATTCATTAATCAATAATACAATGATTATACAATAAATAGAATTCGAATGCTAACTATAGGATTCGAATCTATTAGTTCTAACTGGATGATTAGCTAACTCAATGTGTCTAAATCATTGTTGGAGCTCACTATTTTAACTTTGGATGTCTAAATCAGTATACAATCAGTTAAATGATGAGGTAGGTGGAAAAAAGGTGCCACTTTCCCTGCATGCATGCAAAGCTGGCGCTAGGCTAAGTGAAAGTGATCTAACTGGTTGTAATTGGAGGTTAACTCAACATAACTACTTACCTACCACAACCAACTGATGGAGGTTGTTGGTGGCACTCAGAGTGGGCTCCTATAATGTAGGTATTGCTCCCAGAGGCACATAAACTCATGCATGCACCAGGGAAAATTTTAAGGATCCATACTTATTTAAAAGTGTATAAACCTTGGAAAATCTTACCAATTCTTAAAATGTCAATTGTAAAATATTTGGCGATATTTTTCTAAATAATTCAAATTCCATGAATTTTATATAGTTTATATAATAATCTAGCGATTTTTAGAGTGAAAAAATTTTACCCCATCAAAATTGGGCGAAACAGGGATTCAAAAACTGCAAATTGGCAAATCTTTTTTTTGAAAAAAAAAACATGGAAAAATAGCCCATGGGATAAATTTTCCTCAGCATGCACATGCAGTAAGTGGCAGATAACCTATAGGTGTGTCCCCCATACTCTAGTACAGTAATAATAACTTACTAAGTTAGGAAATATGACCAAATAGACTATATTGGACAAACAAGGATTAATTAATCCTAACAAGAAGAAGGACATTGTGAAGATGAGATCTTCATGTAGAAACATCCACATCTTATTAAGTGTTGAAGAAAACACTTGTTTGGAGTGGAGGGTCATGTTAATCTGTAAATATTGTAACATTGTAATTCTATTATTATATTAATATTGTCTTTATTGGTCAGGTAGGACCTAAATTATAAATGTAGTTGTACCATATATCTCCTATATATACTAATGAGGCCTAATTTTAGATATCATCCCATCTTTTGCATTTGACATATTGTAAAAGGAGGATCCCCCCACAAAAAGGCTTGATATAATCCGTTCTCTTTATTTCATTCTCGAGACATGGAGTTACTTCTTTGTATTTTTATTATTTTGGATGAATTTGATCCATGACATAAATGAAATGGATACTCATCAAGACATATCATGCTTCTCTATGTGGTTCAAGTGTGTATTATCTGACAAAATCCCAAATTTATTGTTCCATTTTTTCCCTCAATGCAAGTAATAAATTGAAGGATAATTATGAAGTTGTGAAGTTTCAAATGTGTCTACAACCAATTGATGCAAACAATGAAGAAAATATATAATCCATGCATGATGCTGCCAAATATGGGGATGTCCCACTATCAAATAATGTTTGTGGATATTGTTAGACCAAGAAAATATGTAAGGGAATTAAAGAACTTAAGAGAGGGTTATTAATGTTGATTAGATTTGTTTGATGGCAAGAGAAATTAGAGTTTAATTCTTCCACAAGTTAATGCACCCAAGATATCACATGAATATTATTAATTCTTGAGAAATGGAAATCAGTATGAGGAACTGTTGATTAGTCAGTCTACTAATTCTATTTTCTCATGAGTGGTTGTCCACTACCATCTAGATATTTTGATATAAATGTTATCAATTGACATCTTGGTTGAATAATTATACATGGTATGCACAAATATAGATACAAATATAGATATGAATGCATATATGTGTGTGTATTCAATCCATTAGTGAGGAGCAACAATTTTTTCAACATTGGTCATGTGGTTTCACCCAAAGAGATTATATTAAATGATCTAAATACACATGTGCATATATAAGTGGAGCAAATCCCACACTTATGTCCTTCAAATAAGGGTCAATGTGGTGTTAATTGAGTGTTTGTGAGGAAATGATTTTATTCTCCCCACTTAGGTCCAAGTGCCACTTTGTGACATGTTTGATCTTAGTGAATAGACAAGAAAGATCCTCCTTGTAAGGAGGGGCATTACAACACATTTCGATGAATGAGGTGATGAAGGGTTATCTCTATGGAAATGTGTCATAAAAAATAGATGTAGAGGCCTTTAGACTAACATAGAATTAGGTTAATAAGAAGGGAATTCTATGTTGACCACCAATTTTCTCAATATCAGTGATTTGAGGAGGGTTCATAGTGGCTTAAATATGACATTGTTATGAAAAATATTCCTTCATGAAAGAGTTGAATTTCTCTAAAGAGAGGGGAAATTGTCATGTACATAGAATTAAGCCACCATTGACCAAGGAGGAATTTGTACTAGGATTTCACTCCAAATTTGACACATAAGATGTGGCAATGCAACCAAAAAAGATATTATTAAATCAACGTTGCCAAAAGGGGGGGAATATTCTCATGAAAAATTTGAATAATATTGGAACTTCCATGTGTTGTATACCTAATGTGTGATGAAATTGATTTTAATGAGGTTGGGTTTGGACACTAGGTCAATAACAACACGCTTGATAGGACTTGATCAAACTAAATTTTGATAAATAAAGAGGAGGTGATCCTCCTCGACATTCCAATAGGGACAGGAAAGTTACTAAGGTCAAAAAAATGTAACATGGTGGTATAAAGGAGATGATAGAATGAATTCTATAATTGTGTTGAGGAATAACCTCCTCTAATTAATATAGGAGGGAAGAAAATCCATGAAATACGTTCCCACATTTATGGAATTAAACTCCTCAACAATATAATAAGGTCCTCCCCCTTTCACAAGTAAAAGTGTCTTATGAAGATTGAAGTGAATTTGTTGAAGAGGAAAGGTGTTATCATTTTAGACATGGAAGTTGCTTGAAACATTTCTAGTAACTTCAAAGGTGGAGGCCATATTTCAAGAAGAGCTTGATGTGTGTGTCTATAAGTTGAATCATATGTGGTCACATACAAAGGTTAATAGTGAATATTAGTCATGCAAACAACATGGGAATCACATTTGAATTGTTAATCTTGATTTGGTAAGAAATATGAGAGTCTTTAGTATATGCTTCCAATTTATTTCAAACTCTTATTGGGTGACATAATATCCATAATCATAGCCTAGAGTTTATTGTAAGTTTCATTATTTGTTAAGGTCCAAATGAGGAAGGTTCTTATTGCACAAATTTAATGTTGTTTTTTTTCTATTTAATATCTGTTTTTTTCTTATTTTTGAATTTGGATGCTTATTTAAAGGTTGTTTCTACAATCCCATCTACCATTATTTTGTTGATTTATTAAGTGATAGAAACAAGGTTTTGTATTACAAGACAATACCTACCTTATGCCTTCATAATTACCATGCAACAAACTTATCAAATTTATCTTCATCTAATGTTTGGTTTTGAGTAAGTAGATTGAATGCTCTTGTGGCCTAACAAAGTTGATAAAAAAAATGACAAATTGTGTAGAATCTAGAGGCTCGTTCTGCATGAATGAAAAACCTAGAACTATGTACAAATGTAGTCAATTGTGGGTTATTCTTCTCCTCCTCCATGTATAATGGTTAGTAATGGTTTGATTGCAGTGTCATATGACCTAAAAATATGAAATAGTTGGAAAATAACATCCACAACTTATTGGTAGTACAATTTTGACCCTATGGCTAGTGATGAAACCATTTGAGGGATTTTTCACCTATAGAGAAGACATTAACAATAACATCATTGTAAGGTGTAATTTAGACACAAGAATGAGTGAGCATATACATGGACAATAGCGAACTACTCATGAGCTCCACTAAACTTGAGTAATTGAGGTAAGTTCCATGGTAAAGGAGATAGAATAACATGGGGACCTAATAGGTCCTTGAGGTATTTGATATAGAAAGTGTTAAATGCTTAGATATACAAGGAGGCATAAATGTGTCGTAAGGTTGTGTTATCACATTTATAGTAGTTGGGAACTACTACCATTTCCAAAGAAGTTATCACAAGCCAAAGTCAGTCCTTTACATTAGTATGAGCTTTAATGCCACATGATGATTATCGGTTGATACATACAGAGGCATATACACTACTTGGAACAACAGTATCAGAGTTACCCTTGTCATTTCTGAGTCCTCTTCACAACTTCTTGAGGGAAACTTGTTCATTCCTTGGTTCACTTTCGCAGCTAGTTTTTTATTGTTTCTTCCTTGCCATCCAGTTGTTAGAGTGATTTTAGATTCAGATGCGGGTGACTGAGTAGGTATATGGCATGAGGTTTTCATTCATTGTCTTTCTTACTTTTATTAGTAGATGTGACTAGGTATATGTAGTGTTGACATTGGTGATCTCTATTTGTATGTATCGGTATATTGATGTCTAAAAAGGTTGGATGGTATTAGTGTCAAGTCCTTGGTATATACTCATGAGTAGGGTTAGTCTTTGTACAACTTAAATCATGTTTCATTAATCTTGGCACCATCGTCACTTGACCTTCATTCATCCATAATTCCATTATTGAAACAAATCCCTTGACTTGGATAAGACTTGTGAACTTGAATACCTTCCTCCTTTATGACCTCTATGTTGATAAGGCTCCATGTTTATTTTTTTCTCTGCTCTGAAGTGTGTGACTATGCTCTCAAATAATTTTATCTCTTTCATATATGTTACCCCGAATGTTTGAGTGCAGTATAGGATTGTATATTTCATCTGAAGTGTCCTTTGTAGGTCTCACAGCAAGTATTACTCATCTATGAAATCAAAAGCATCGGCTCGCATAAATGTTATATCTAAAAGGATGCAAATGCAAAAATGTCAGGCCATAAATGAAAGCCAAAATGTCAAGCAATTAAATGAAAAGAAAAAACAAATGTATTTTTAAATACAAGGCTATCAAATAAAAAAACCTAATTAAAGTCAATACTTGCGATGAACAACAAGTAAATTATGAAGTCTTACAATGAAATGCACGCAATGTTATAAAAGGATTCTTGTTAGAGTCTAGAGGATCCTTCTAAGTACTTTATCCATAGGTGAGACCTTCATTCGCTAGTGTTTTCCTGTCCAACACATGTCACATCGGTTTCCTTGATTCATATGATATCTTAAGGTGCATAATTATTTCCAATAAGTCAACTAAGGTGCATTAGGTCTTTCCAATAAGTCAACTCTTCACTTAGCCAAGCCTCATTTCATTCCACCTCACCTAGGATAGTGAAAATTGATCTCTTTTGTACATTGGGATGGATTTAAAAATGAGTATATGGTTTGGACGTCACTTTTGCTATGAAACTAGTTCAGCTAAAAGCCTTTCCGATGTGTTTATTGAGTTGATAACCATTTTTTGACATTGCTAGTAATTCTAGTCTACTACTAATGCATTTAAGAAAGTACTAATAATACCTCGTGCATGAAGAAATATTTGGTTTGTGCTCAGTTACATTTTTTTATCAATTTTTACCTGGTAAACGGGAGGGAATGTACCATGATATTGATATAGTTTTTCAGATGACTATCCAAGTACCTTTGGAGGCCAACTAGATAGTTCCATCTTGCAGCTTATAAAAATTTTCACATTATCAAGATTTTTATAAAGTCGGCGAGTAAATTTTTTATTATAAATGGTGGAAAATATTTACAGCTGATATTATAGGTTGATCCATGGTTTATTTGTAGTGGGTCCTAGTGGATTTGGCATTCTGATTTCATCGATGCATACAAATATTCATTTTTGGTGAAGGAAGAAGCTATTTTAAGCATATTGAGTATTTACATAGTATTTCAGCTTATTAATTACAATTGATGAAAGTGACCATGGCATGGAAAGTAGAATGAAGGATAAGTGAATGGAAAATTTATGACTTGAGTATTTTCAATTAATCTCCAGAGGTGATCCAGACACACTTTTACAAAGTCCCATTGTCATCCAGCTACATAGTGCATGTTTATTTCCTCGAAGCTATTCACACTCCTTCATTGAGGGCGACTTTATGATGATGGATCTTATGTTGCATATCATATTCCTTGTAAAAGTGTTGCATTATGTCCCTAGGAGGAAATTTGTGGCCCCTAGGTGAATTCCATGATGTTATGTTGTGTTTTATCATTATGTATCATTTATTTGGCCATTATGAGGCAATTTACCCCCTTCATAATCTAGAGATCCTTATGAGTGAGAGATTAGAATCTCCACTGTTGATTATCATTATATTATCTTTTAATCTCAACCATCGACTAAAAAATTGGTTTGAGATTTAGTATCTCTCAAATCTATTTAAGAGAGGAGACCCCTCATTGTAAAGGGACTTTGGCTCTTTGATTGAAGCAATAGAAAACATCATTTGGAAAATACTTTCTGAATTCTTGGAGAGTTTCTTGATCTTTGAAGTTTCTAAGTCTCTTCGGCACTAAATATCTATCTTTCTATATCCCAATGAATTTTTAGTGTTTATCTTTCTTATAGGAGGGTGAATTCATAGAGAGTGACCATCTATCTCTCTCTTTGACTTCATCTTATAGGGGTTATCTTATGTATCTTCCTTAGAATTTGATTGTTATTTCTCCTTGACATTCTTGTATGCATCTATTTTTTGATAGATTTCATTTGGATATGCAAATTTAGTTGTGCTTGATGTTCTTGTATGCATCTCTTTTCTGATAGATTTCATTTGGATTTGCAAATTTAGTTGTGCTAATTGTATTTCCATTTGGGTTTTGCAATAGGGGTCCACTTGGTATATTTGGGAGAGAGTAGAGGAAAGACGTTTAAGTTGAAAACATTGGAAAAAGGGCATCAATTCTCGACATCTCCTAATTCACAGAAGTCCAATCTCCTTTTCTATTTGTTTTATTCATTCAATTGTGAGCATAAATGAAATTAAATTTTAAAAAACGCATTTTATTGTGAGGAAGACCGAATCCTCTAAGGGGAATTCTCGTTTTGGCATTTTCTTTTACCCTAGGCATTACCCAAAGCTCCAACGATTATATTTTGGTATCTTTCACTATAACAATCATCTTTTATCTCCAAAATTGAAAACACAATAAGGTTTTAATAGGGTCAAATTGGTACTGATTACTTCTTGTTTAAATTTCAGTTTTCATTAGGCTTAATGCATTATCTTTCATTAATTCATTACAAATATTTTTTCTCTGATTCATAGATGTTTTTGCATAGGGTGTTACCTCTTGAGAGCACAAATGAATAAAATCTGAGTGCGATTTCACCAACAATGAATTTGTTCTTCAATAGCAAATTCGCAGCAAGATTTTGAGGGCTGGTGATTAGCAAATCCAAGCCCTTTACAAAATTCCAATCAATTTGTCATATGAGTAAAATAAACAACAAATCATATTTTGGGTTTAGTGGTTATTTTGGGAATATCATTTCATCCTCTATTGTGAGAGGTACCTATATATATTATAATGATCTTAACTTGGAGCCATTCCTTTGAAGCCATGTATTCTTTCAAAACGAAGTTATATGAAATTGAAATTGTGTCGTAGTATTGTATCGCTTGTCTTTGGGGTCTTTTAAATTTATATCAAAGGGTTATTCTTATAGGTTGGGTAGTTGGGGTAATAGGCTAGCGATGTCCCCACCCAGGATCAAAACCCATGACCATATGTAAATGACACCTACAGGAGTGTTAGAAATTTTAATAGTGAAAAAAATATATATATATCAAACCCCAACGATTTGATTTGAATCTCATGTTTTACTAATATAATTAATCAAATCAACTTGGGGGTTCTTATTTGCTTCATCAGAATCGGTATTGTAAGGTGATTCAATTTTATAATCATAAATGATTTTCCATCAATTCTAGATTCCCACTAAAACACACTAGTCTCTTACAATATTAAATTTCCCTTAGGAATTGAAGTTGCTTCACATGAAATGCATGTTCCCTAACTTATGTCAATTTTTAAACCCTTTATAGCGAGTCTTTTAAAACCTAGGGTGTGCCTAATTTCCTGGTCTTTTCCCCTAGTGTCCTCTATCCTAGATCTCCTAACCCTTACTTCATATCATCTTGAGATCTAGGATCCATCTCAAGGTATCTTACTTATCCAGTCATTAATATTGTATAGGTATCATGTAGTATTAATTTTATCCTTTTGGTCATGTTGGGTCTCCCTAATAGCCTTCTTGGTTCACTAGTCAGTGTTCCAGATAGCTAAAAGCGACAACCATTCCATCTCTGGGGTGTAGGATCCTTGAAGGTCACAAATTTAGCAACCTTTGTTCTCTTCCATATTAGATTGGATATTGATATCAGGTCGCTACAATAATTGTGATAACAGGTTGAACATCACATCTTTAGGTGAATGATGTCACATTTAACCCATAATCATTTCCATATGTGGGTTTGTTTTTCCTTTAGGGAACGACTAGTCTGGGTTGAAGAAATGAAGCATGAAGTCAAAATGCATATTTTAATAAGGAGGTTGTCCAAACATCATATTGGGTTGTTTTGAAAGGCATAAATCTATGCCTAATGGGCATGGCAATGATGGAATGAAATTGAGACCCCATTCAAGAGGTTAGCATGGAAGGTTGTGACACTAATCCATGTGAGGTTACAATAGGAGCTTGGAAGTTGCTCCATGTAATATCCCATGTGGATGTATAGCCATGGAATCAATATTGGATTGAATAGTAACATTAAGGAAACCTAAGCTTACTTATCGTGTAGAAAATATATACAACAATTCCCATGGTCACATGATGTATTAAAACATGAGGAACACATAAGGATATCCCCACAATAACATGAGGGTAAGAAATAGTCAAACTAATGGAGGCTTGAGGAAAAGAATTTGAATATCCAACATTGATTTGAGAAATCATTGGTACAATTAAAGTATTGGGTTATGAGGGAATTAATGTATATAGGTTAAAGAATTAAAACTATAGATGAGTCGGTGATGACAAACTACTTTGGAATAAGGATTATACGACTAATATTTAATGTGATGAAAATGAATGAATTCCATGCATATAAAGAGAGGAAGGAGGTATAACCATGTACTAAGGTTGAATATCAACTACTTAGTTAGATGTCCCTACATTTATGCCATATAATTCCACATATAATGGTTCAATTATCCATAAGAGAACCATTAGTAAGGATTGAATAAAGTAGGCATGAAACCAAAATGCATATTATGATAAGGGGGTTATCAAAAAATAATATTGGGTGGTTTTAAAGACATAAATATATGAGTAATGGACATGGAAGAGGAGGAATGAGAATGATACCCCATTCAATAGGCTTACATAGATACTTCTAACACACCTCCATGTGAGGTTATAAAAGGGGCCCTAGAAATTTGCAATGTGGATACATAACCATGGAAAGAGTGTTGGATTGAATATTGGCATTGATGGAAACCTTAGGTATGTAATGTGTACATGATTTATTATAATAATATGAGTAATTTAATCATGAATAACACTTACGGGTATGCTACTATGCTCATGGTAAAATGAAGGTAAGAGATAGTCAAACTAATGGATGTTTGAGCCATAGAATTTGAATATCCTACATTGATTTGATGAATCATAAATACAACTCAAAGGTTGGTTTACAATGGAATTGAATTATAGAGGGGGGCAATTTAGAACTATCAATGAGTTAGTAAAGGATAGGCTATATTAGGATAGGATTTTCTACACATAAGATATGATGTGATGAAATGAAGGAATGTTTTGTGTATAAAGTCCATGTTTCTAGGTGTAGAGTATTGGTTGCAATCATAATCGCTTCCTTCATCTTATGTTTTATTTTTTTAGAATTTTATGTAGTTATTTTCATGTGATAGGTGGTTACATATTAAAACAACCAATATTGGACCATGACCTATTTTGTTATAGGAAAACATATAATTTAAAGGAAAGAGAAACCAAAAAGTGAAAAAAAAAAAGCATTTAAATAAATTGATCAGATAACATAATTTCCATTTGTAATGGAAGAAACCGAATAAATAAAGTAAAATGGATACAAAATCTCCATCATGATTGCTACAAGAGTGTAGGGGTGAAGGGAGAAATTTCTTAAAACTTGACACACTAAAGGGCCCAAGCTTCTAAAATTTTGATCCTTTATTGGATTCAAAGGGTGAAAGGAGAGGCAAGAAAAAGTACCAAGATATATATATATTCCTTTAATATTCAACTAGGGATAAACAATGCATGCAAAATATCAACTGATAACCACACATGAATATCTTTTACAGTATGCAGTGGAATATAAAACTAATAAATAAAACACAACATCACATCACGATATTGACACTATTATTTTGGGTATAGAAACCCCCAGAAAAACCCAACATGGGAAAACTGGTGCAGCAGTCAGATATAGATTTTATTATGAGAAAATATGGAAATTTTACAATCACTGCAAATTCACCCAAGCCTAGCGAATGCAGTACCCAACAGAATCACTAAGAAAATCCCAGCTAGACCTCAACACTCTCCTATGTGAGTGTACGTCCCAGCTGTATGAAGCTCGATGATCCTGCTGCTCGCTCCTCCATCTTCTTAGAGAAATCCTCTGCCTGACTTTCTCTCGTTGTTTGTATCATGTCTCTCTCGGAATACAAGTGTGTGTGTTCTCTCCACCAATTGATCTCTCTTTTATAACTTTAGGTAAAGCGAAAACCATAACTTCACTTTCACTTTAACTAGTGGTTCACTAAAGTTAATTTAGATCACTTTAATTTATTTTCCAAGGTAAACTTAGGAAAAGTAAATTAAATACAACTGGTTTCCTAATTTAAGTCTTCTGCATGCAAGAACACATGCATGCAGGAAGACCTTCGATGTTGCTACTAGTTTAACAATATATATATTAGTTTAAAATTTATTTTTAATCTAAAATAATATAAATATAAAAAGCTAAAGTTAAAGAAATTTTAAACCTATCTTAACTAACATTTCTTAAATGTACTAATAATATAAACTATATGCATTAATATTGCCACATTAATAAGCTATATACTTACTCCAATCTATTGAACAATGTGACGAGAGTTTTATTTATGGTTTGATAGCAAAATCCATTAGATCTCAAGAGAAACAAGGTGGAAAATCCAAAATATAAGAAAACTCAAGGTTGTGGCAGAAGCATTGAAGTTTTGTAAAGAGATCCAAAAATTTTAACAAATAATCAAAGTAAGTGCAATGGAGACATCATAGATATAAAAAATAGAATACATAAGGGAATGTGATTCCTACTTTAACATGATAGAATCCATTAGTTGTATGTTACAATAAATAAGGAGTGAGAATAATTGTGGAGTGGAGGTACTTTATGCAGTAGAATCCTATGAAGAATTGTGAGGAAATTCAACTACAATATCTATATTAAGATCACTAAGAACTGTCTTCATTCATACCTCGACCAATCGAACCACCCATCGTCGACACAATCGTTGAACCTACTGGGTCTGTTGATCCCATAATTCCATCGACCTCCAACCAACCACTGTCGCAGGAAGAAGTAAGTCTACTTGATGACTTACATTCATGACCTATCTCACCTCTTCGACCATCACCATAAATCACCAATCTCATCAAGTATCTTGACACTATCCACACTACCCACCGTAGTCCTGTTATCACCCCAGTTGCCACACAAATCCAGGAACCAGCAGCAAAAGGCCGAATAGAACAAGTCCAGGGAATAGACAGACAAAATAGAGAACGAGAACAAAGAAAAAGAAAACAGAGAAGAGAAAATAAAAAACAAGAAAAAGAACAACAAAGACAGCTACAACAGTCTCAACAACAAACATCCTCATTAGTCCATGTATCTCAACTCGAATCAACGGTTACAATTAACACGCAAAAAGCCAAAGATAAAGAATTGGACCTATTGACAGATGCTATTAATAGGGAATATAGACATAGAAGAGTGAGAAAAAGGGAACAAACTAAGAATTTGGAATCATAACAAAAGGAATTTTTAACCAAATGTGAAAAATTAGCATGGCAGTTTGTTACAATTCCAGCAGGGACCGAATCAGATAGAACCCTTGACAAAGCGTATCAAATTTTTAAAAATTTTGTGTCAAGTTTCCAAGAATAGTTAAAAGAAAGAAAACAAGAAAAGGTGGAGGAAACCATTGTGTTACTCTGAAATCAATTTAAAACATTTACTACAGCCCACAAACTACTAATCCAATGTGTTGCATTGTCTTCTATCACGACCGATGTCCTACGAAACTGGTATACTTACTATGGTTAGGTATTTGAGAAAATGCAAAAGACACGTGAACTCATCAGTTCACTGCAATACCACCAACCAGATGCCAGTGAAGTAATGGCATAGACCGTTGACAATCAACTTGTCCTAGATAATTAGAAGCTTGAAAAATTGGAACGATAAGAACATCAATGGATCAGTCAAGCTTGGTCCAGTCTAGCCAATATCAACAAGATGAAGATGCAGTTGCAACACTTGCTTTCCACTGCTGAAGAAAAGACACAAATCTTTGGAACCAACATGATCAAACTTTTGGATAGATATGCATAAGAAAATGGAAAACTTGTCGAGCCTCACAATTTTGACCATCGACATACAAACTTCCCCTCACGCTTGGGAAGAGTTTCAACATCGGCTATCAATCTCTGCAGAAGCTATTATAGAAGCTTATGTTCAACTACAGTCGTCCACCAGTCAAGATAATCTAGAATGAAGAGACAAACAATATCATAACTATTCATATAGAAAAAGGGCTATCTCCCCATTTATTCGGGACAAAGAAATATTTTGAGGTGGGGGAGATGTTGGAGGAGCCTAAGCCAATTAGTCGACTAGGTCCTTCAGTCGACTAAAGTGTAAACATGTCGATATCATAGGTCGTGTCGGTTGTTTCAACCGACAGGTAGTTATGTAACTGTTTTTAAATCATATATATAGGTTGTAGATCCTGATAAAGACTTGGTTCAGTTTTATGTATGAACCCACATGTGTTCTTGACTAATTTCAGTTGTTATTATGTTAACCGTTCCTTGTCTCTTGTCTATATCATTGTTATATGAATCTATATATGTATCATTGGTAACCTTTCAATTTGATTGATTACAACAAGAACTCATTAAGGATTTAATACAAGAGTATAATGAGGATTAAAACCTATATTTATTCTACTATATTTACAAATTTGGTCTTAATATACTCACTGAGGAAAATTCAAACAACTTTCTTAGGTGTTATCGATCATGGAATCTTGAGTGTGATGTTGAATTGCAATGTGAGGCAACTTGTGTGGATCTCAATAGTGTTTAATTTTTCACTTGTGTGCATGATCTTCTCTAGTTAACTTTGTCTCGACAAAGGCACTAAAAAATGGTTTGTCACTAGCATAGAAGATCCTTACTCAGTGGAACAAGTACTTTGCAAGACCATTGAAATTTTTGTTTTAGAGATAGGATAAGTCTTTCTTTATGCTTGTCCTCGGGTTGTTGCAAATAAGAAACCCAATGCATTCACTCAAAATTTTGCATATGAAATATTGTAAACAATAGGCCATAAATTTTATACTTAAGAAATGTACTCTCACACCCTTAGCTAGCAAGAGCCTTGGGGTGACTCTCTTATCCATCGGTGGAATCCAGGTGGTAGCATGTTCTGAGAAGTGACCCGATGGACATGATGGCTAACATAGACTCGAAATCCTGCTTTGGAATCCCATATCGGAGAAGTGCCTAGAACGTAGACCACTAGGTGGATAAGTGCATTGGGATGGGATATTCATGGATGATGGAAAGACATGATTGGAACTCACATCGAAGACAGTGCACGTCAAGAGGAGATATCAACATGTGAGGTGAAAAGACTCAATGGAACGATGGAATGATCGATGTGTGGACATGAGTGCTTAAGATAACCCAAGGAAGGGGCGAGTGGTGGAAAAGCACCCACACCATGACATCACATGATGATCAATAAAAGTTATCATGGGTCAGGAACCCATGGGTGGAATGTCAATAGGTGGACTCAAGTGCACAGCATGGTCCATGTGCACTCGGGAAGTAGCACGAGTTGGGATCCCCAGCACAAAGTGGTACCAAAGTCATCAGCTATCATGAGATGAGCGTACGGTAGAGGATGTGACGTTTGGGCATGGTTGGATGTGTTTGTGTGTGTACATCTGTATGTGTGTGTGTGTGTGTGTACGTGTGCATGTGTGTGTGTGTACACACACACACACACATATATGTATGTATGTATGTATGTATGTATGTATACATACATATATATATATATATATATGTGTGTGTGTGTGTGTGTATGTGTGTGTGTATGCACACACACACACACACATACACATATACATACATATATACACACATCCATCCATGCCCAAACATCACATCCTCTATCATGCACTCATCCCTTGATAGCCGACCACTTTGGTACCACTCTGTGTTGGGGATCCCAACTCGTGCTATTTACCAAGTGCACCTAGACCATGTTGTGGACTCGAGTCCACCTACCAGAGTTCCACCCGTGGGATACTGACCCATGCTACCTTTTCTTGATCTTTATGTGGTTTCTTGGTGTGGGTAATTTTCCACCACCCGCCCCTTCCTTGGGTTATCTTATGTGCTCATTTCCACACATTGATCATTCCATTGAGTCACTTCACCTCACATGTTGGTCTCTCCTCCTGATGTGCACCATCTTCAGCATGGGTGTCAAGCCCATCTTTCCATCATCCAGGAATCTCCCATGTCGATGCGTTTATCCACCAAGTGGTCTATGTTCCAAGCATTTCTATGATATGGGATTCCGAAGTAGGATTTCCAGTCTATGTTATCCATCATGTCCATCGGGTCACTTATCCGAACATGCTATCACTCAAATTATATATATATATATATATATATATATATGAATGCATGTGGCCTGAGAGGGGTGAAACTCAAGGAGATACATCCAATAAAATCAAGTGAAAATGAGTGCAATGGAGAGAAAGACGCAAGTCTAAGAGTAGTATGACTTGGGTGCACCGTTAGGTGCAATCTTCTGGGACTAGAGTAGTATGACTTGTGCCCGTTGTTGGGTGCAAATTATCGGGAATAGAGTAGTACAACTTGGGTGCACTTTAGG
Source organism: Pseudotsuga menziesii (assembly GCA_001517045.1). Taxonomy (NCBI): domain Eukaryota; kingdom Viridiplantae; phylum Streptophyta; class Pinopsida; order Pinales; family Pinaceae; genus Pseudotsuga; species Pseudotsuga menziesii. The sequence goes on from LPNX011207308.1 coordinate 118,957, forward strand.
GCATAGTCTATCGAATCTCTATATAGTACAAGTTGGGTGAATTGACAAAGTAATGGTTCACTAGTACATTTGGACCAAATTCCGACTATAGGGTTCCGACAGATGTCACAAAATTCAAGATAAAGCATAAAAAAATTTGATTTTTTTCTTCTGGCCTCCTCGATATCATCAGTCTTGTGACGGATTATCCTTTTTCATTGGTGTTGTGACTGTAAATACCATACCATCACACTAGTGATGATATAAGTGTTCGTCGTAATTGCAACTTACTGGACAATTACGTCGTAAGTGCGACAAACACAAAAGTAGTTGTTTGCTTTCCAAACGGTCTACCATGGTTTAAGGAAGTCAACATTGATTTGGTCAACTTTCGACAAAATTCCTACAGTTTAAAACTTATAAATACACTCCCATTTACATTGGTTCCGGCAATTTTTCTATATGAACAACGATTCAAAAAGGGTGTAAGCTCTTATTGTCAAGCAAAAAGCAGATTTTTTTATAATCGTCACTATACTTTTTGTGGGAATAAATTCAGAAAATATTAGAGGTAGGGTAAGAGATAAAGAGGGTGAAAAGGGTGACGGTAGATGTTTTTCCCTTGCAATAATTGTTTTATGAGATATCCCATGAGAATTTTAACAACAATAGCTAGAAAACATTGTAGGAAATATGGTCACATGGATGGGAGATTGAAAGAATATCGTCCCATGGTAATAACTCTATATATATTTATTATATTAATTAATATTGATTGTGTTTGCAAAATTTTATATTGTTTTTGTATTTGGTATACATGCACTAATTTTGCATGATTGCTTGTAATTATAAAGTTAGAGTTTCCCTCTAATTTTTTGCAGAATACTCTAAGTAGAAGTGGAAATGATGTTGTACAAGGTGAGGAACATCAAGAAAATATGAAGATCAAGTTAATGATCCCATGGAAGTATATGAAGACCATAACATAGTTGAAGATAATGGGACAAATCAAATGAACCAAGACTTGTTCGGTCAGCTAGATGAGGATGGGGGCAGTGATGGTATTTATGATGAACCTTTGATGGAAAATGCAAATAAACAACTTTATAAAGGGTCAAGAGAAAATATTATCTCTGCTACATTGCTTCTCATGAACCTAAGTGATGCAGGATCATTAGCTCTCAAGACTAGCTACTAAATTTCTGATCGGACCTTAAGCTCTAGACATTTTCCCAAGGAAGGGTCAGTTGTACAGACATTGTAAACTTTCATGTAAAGTATTTTAGTTTTCTAGCAAGTCTAGATAGGATAAAAGATCTAATCTGATAGGTGTCAGTAAAGTATGAGTCATGTAACTAACGTGATGCAGGAGCATCGTGGCATGCCAGCAATGTGATGAGTTGGTCACATGATGTGACATCTTTTTTGTTGTTTGATGAGTCATCGTTTGTAGCGCCGATAGGAATTATGGAGGATCATGACTCCTATGTGGAGATCAAGCCGCAATTTGTTTTGTTGAGAGAGGGACGTTTTCATCATGTTGTGTAGTTGTTTGTTTTTCGGTTGCAGGACCACTAGGTGGGGGAAGTAACAGTTTAGGTTAAATAGGAAGATTACAAAAGTAGAGGGGGTTATGTTCTTCAGGGTTAGAATTTCAAATCCGCAGAAAGGAAGGTTAGACCTACGTCTGGTTTCCACTTGTAAATATTTTGAGAAGACTGAAGAAGGAGAGCTGAGCTATGTGTTTGTTCTATTACTTAATAGAAAGATTAGCTGTGTGTTTGTAGTGTTGTTATCCTATATGCATTTACTATTTGAACTGTATATATTTGCAGAGCCGACTTCGGTGGTTTTCTAAACATCTATGTATTTCTGTGAAATTGTAGATTCACGCATTAAATCATTTCTTGAATAGTTGAGATAAGCCATAGATGCATGCATAGAAGTGTTAGTATAATGAATCTTGAAGATTGCAGGCTGGATTGATCGATCCTTTGATCAATCAGCGCAGAACGTAGATTTTCTACCATTAACAAGTTTTTCAGAAAATGAACGGTGGGGGTTGAGTCTGCATACGAAGATCTAACGGTACAGGAGAGATCCACAACAGAAGTTGCGAGGATGATAATAGATCTACAAAGATCTGTGAGATCCGCATCAAAGAGTATATCGATGGTTGTGGAGAAGGACGCAAAGATCTGATAGTTGGGAAAATTGCGGAAGAAAAGTTGTGGGGGAAAGTTGACATCCCACATCTCGTATCCCGCAACCCGCTTTCTGAAATCCTGTTGTGGAAACTATGTTGTGGAAACTTTGTTGCAGGAAATCGTGTTGTAGAAACTCTGTTGCAGAAAGGCAGTTGTGGAAGCAGAATTGTGGGGAGGTAATTTTAGAGCGTAGTTTGGCCGAGGGATAAATTTGGTAATCCTACTAAGTGTAGGATCCACCAGATCCTAGAGGTGTTGTTTGGGTTGGTTGTGGTCGATCCCACCTGCACCAATTTATGGTATCAGAGCGGGAAAATAGAAGCAACTTCCAGGTATGACTGGATAGAAATTGTTGAGAAATTCCATAATTGTAATTGTGGGTAGAATTTTTGAAAGAGTGAGGTGATGCAGAAGCTAAAGCTGTAGAGGAGAAAGGAGTGCTCGAAAGGTTCAGAGGAGGTGAACCTGCGACACAAACTGTTCGATCTAGAGGAAGAAAGCCAATGAGGTGTTAGTAGAATCTTGATTGCAGCTCACTGGCTGGCATGAGGAGAAGATCAATGATGCATGAAGGAAGAGAGTAAGTTTATGCTGGTGAAGAGAGAAAGAACACAAGAACAAGAGAGCATTCTGTGGAGGTGAGAAAATAGACCAGCAACAGTCTGAAAAGAAGAAGAGTTTGCAAGCAAGTGGAGAAGAGGCTTGTATCTTGAGCAGTAAGTTATAAGCATAGATATCTACTTTGGGAGGATTGTATGCATGCAAGGGATATCAGAAGGAGGGAAGACATCTCAGCAAAGAAGTCATAATCTTTGAAGATAGTGATGAAGGAAACTAGTGTGGGTTTCTGAGAGAAAGTGAAGTGTGGCCAAGGACCTAGTATTTCAACTGAGGATTGAAGTACAAGAGGACAGTTATGTTCTCATGTAGATGAGTTGTGGGAGAAATCCTAAAAGGAGCATAAAGAAGTTCTCAGGAGGGTTCTAGAAAGAGAATCATTACTTGCCGAAAGACCAAGCATAGAGGAGGTTTGCTGAGGTGAGATGTAGCAGGGAGAATTGTTACTGCAGAGGCTAGTGCAGCTCATAGAGAGTGAAAGAAACTCAAGAAGATGACTATTAAGAGTCATAGCATAGGTTCAGGAGGAAACCACAAAGGGAGGAAAGAAAATGCCAAGGAAAATGGCATATGGAGACAGTTGAGTGATGAAGAGTATGAGAGAGAGAAGGCTAAGATAAAAATCCATCTGGAAGTAATGATGGAGTTGTTACAGAAGAAGGTGGAAGACCAGAGATGTGGTTTTCTTGTGAAAATAAAAATGAAGATAGTGAAGCTTATAGACAACAGTAAACAAAAGTTTTGGATCTAGGAAGATGTGGGATAAAGATGCATAATCAGGAGATCATGTCTTCTTTCCACTTTGGGATTCTGATGCAGAAGCATTAGCTCTCAAGACCAACTACTAAATTTCTGATCGGACCTTAAGCTCTAGACATTTTCCCAAGGAGGGGTCAGTTGTAGAGACATTGTAAACTTCCATGTAAAGTATTTTATTTTCCTATCAAGTATAGATAGGATAAAATACCTAATTTGATAGGTGTTAGTAAAGGATGAATCATGTAACTAACGTGATGCAGGAGCATCGTGGCATGCCAGCAATGTGATGAGTTGGTCACATGTTGTGGCATATTTTTAGTTGTTTGATGAGTCATAGTTTGTCATCGCTAATAGGAATGATGGTGGATCATGACTCCTTGCGTGGAGATCAAGCTGCAGTTTGTTTTGTTGAGACAAAGACGTTTTCATCAAGTTGTGTAGTTGTTTATTTTTGGGTTGTAGGACCACTCGGTGGGGGAAGTAACAATTTAGGTTAAATAGGCATATTAGAGAAGTAGAGGGGATTCTGTTCTTCAGGGTTAGAATTCCAAATCCGCATAAGGGAAGGTCAGACCTGCGTCTAGTTTCCACTTGTAAATATTTTGAGAAGACTGAAGAAGGGCAGTCGAGCTATGTGTTTGTTCTATTGCTTATTAGAAAGATTAGATGTGTGCTTGTAGTGTTGTTAGCCTATATGCATTTACTGTTTGCACTGTGTATCTTTCCAGATCCAACTTCAGCGGTTTTCTGAACATCTATGTATTTCTGTGAAATTGTTGATTCACGCATTAAATCGTTGCTTGAATAGTTGAGATAAGTCGTATATGGAGGCATAGAAGTGTTAGGATAATGAATCTTGAATATTGCAGGATGGATTGATCGATCTTTTGATCAATCAGCTCAGAACAGGGATTTTCTGCCATTAACAAGTTTTGCAGAGAATGTACGATGGGGGTTGAGTCCACATACGAAGATCTAAAGGTATAGGAGAGATCTGCAAAGGAAGTTGCAAGGATGATAATGGATCTACAAATATTTGTGAGATCCACATAAAAGAGTATATCGGCGGTCGTGGAGAAGGCCGCAAATATCTGACGATCGGGAAATTGCATAAGAAAATTTGTGGGAGGAAAGTTGCGGGGGAGCAACTTTGGAAAGTTAACATCCCGCATCGTACAATCCACTTGCGGAAATCCTGTTGCAGAAACAGAGTTGCGGGAAAGCCTGTTGCGGAAACTCTATTGTGGAAACGGAGTTGCAGAAAGGCGGTTGCGGAAGCAGAATTACGGGGTGGTAATTTTAGAGCAGAGTTTGGGTGAAGGATAAATTTGGTAATCATGTTAAGTGTAGGAGCCACCAGATCCTGGAGGTGTTGGTTGGGTTAGTTTTGGTTGATCCGACCTGCACCATAAAGGTAATCATTTTTCAAACTCTTGTATGAAACCTATCCTAATGTATGTAATATGTTTCATCAGATATACATAAATGTTGACCTTTTCACCTTTTTTTAACTTTAATTAATGTGTTAAATAATAATGTAATATTTATGATTAATATTATTTTCATTAACTTGTTAATTTTTATGATGTATATTGTTAGGTCAATTTTTGTTACCATTGTCAAATATTTTACCTTGCCCATATCAAGATTTAATTTTCATTACGAAATGCATAGGAATGGAGTATCAAAGTATAGAGGCATGTCCTAATGACCATATTAAATATCATGGACAACATGTGTCGAAAACTAAATGATCAAAATTTCATATTAGTAGATATCAAATCGATTAAGTAACAAAAATGGTTCCTCGAAAGGTTCTTCGTCATATTCCCATAATTCCACGTTTGTAGTGACTGTTTAGGTGCAAAAGCATATCACAGTTTATGGATTACCATGCGTCGAACAGAAGTGGAGATGGTGTTCTTCGAATGGCTACAAATGGATATGCATTTAGGGAAATTGAGGAAAAATGCCTTGATTTTAAAGATGAACCTTGCAATATTAGGATTTCATTGGCAGTTGACAGTGTTAATCCATTCAAAGAGCTTAGATCTATTTACTTGGTGTGGCCTATTTTTGTTATCAACAATAGCATTCCTCCTTGGATGTCAATAAAGAGGGAGCACGTAATGTTGACAATGATTGTTCTAGGTATTTGTCTATATTAATTTTTTGAATGTGACATTTTCATTTGTCTTGTTGTTTGCATATTATATTTTATTTATTTACTTACTTATATATACATATCATGGTAGTAATTATGTGTAATTTGAAACAATTAGGTAAGTACCAAGTTAAAGATATGAATGTACATATTGATCCTCTTATCGATGAGATAATATAGTTATGGAACAATATAACTATGTATGACATATGTAAACCAATTGGGAAAAAGAGATTTCAATTTTTTGGAATGCTTGTATGGACAATTCATGATTCCCCTGAACTAACACATTTTTGTGGTATTATAAACGTTTCGTTGCACTTTAATACTACCTAATTATTTTGAAGATATCATGCATGATTTTTAATAATCCACCATATAATTTACATTAATACATATGTTGCAAGTCTTCAAACAAAGCGTAAATTTGCATGTCTAGTTTGTGGTCCTAAGATTAAGTATTGTTACAAAATCTTTAGGAAAGATGGTATTTGATGAGTATAAGAACTACCTATAGAATACCCATAGGTTTCATACTACTAAAAAACATATTTTCAAAGGGAAAGAAGAGACTGGATTAAAATCATGAAGAATGACACTTCGCCTATGGAGGTTGGAGTATAACATAAATCGTCAAGCTGGTAGGCAATTTGTTTATGCATTGTATATGTAATAATGTTTTGATTTTGAAATTATATTTTAATTATTAAATTTATTTTATTGTGTTTGATATTTATTGTTGTCATTTGTTTTATATTGCTTCATCAATGTCATCGTTGTGAATGTAGAAATATTGGGCTTCCATGAGGAATGAAATGTTATCCCACTCAATTCACGAGGTTGCCCTACTATGAGTAGCTAAAATTTTATCATTTGTTTGATACAATGCATATTGGGAATAATGTGATAGAAACATTATGGTGACGCATAGATAGATGGAGGGATAAAGAAAAAAATGTCAAAATTTATATTGACATTGAAAATTCCAATCATGCAATGCGAAGTGTGATTCGATCAAATAGCAATGGAGACCGAAATAACCTTCCATGGTTATTAATAGAGCAACAAAGCTATGATGTTAAAGAGGTCATTCAAAGTATTAAATTTCCCATGGGTTTTTCTTCAAACATAAATAATATCTTAACCAAGATAGGTGAATTTAGTGGGGTTAAAACCCATGAATGTCATACATTCATTAAGGTAATAATTTTTTTATTCATATTTATATGTTGGGAGTATTTTCTTTTTTGGATTTTTGTTTTATTTTTGTCTATTTTTTAAACAAATAACGTTTCTTTTTTATTGTTAAGGTATGTTCTACCTCTATCTCTCCCAAACGACTTTGACAACAACGTCAAACAAGTTATATATGATCTTGAAAAATACATGAGGTAAGTAGAGATGACTAATTTATACGAGAAAAAAAATTCAATTTGTTCTTGTACTTAATGACATGTGTTTTAGTCCATTTGTAATATATATTATGTTTTGTTGAAACATGGTATTTTCTTCTGTCATAAACTATAGATGGTTGTCATTGAAATAAATATATCAAGATGATATAAAGTATTGGAAGAGATAAATCCCTCGGCTATTGTGTGAAATGAAAAAGTTTCTACCTCCAACATTTTTCAATGCACAAGAACACTACCTCATACACCAAGTTGAGGAGATTGAAATGTGGATGGTGGAGAGGCACTTGAAATAATTAAATTCTTTAGTTCGACAAAGAGAACGTCCTGAGGGTTCTATGGCGAGGGGATATATTCTATATCAATCCATGGTGTATATTACTCACTATATTCCTAAGTTAGCAGTGCAATCTATGCATGCAGTGGATTGTGTTTGGGATGTGAACTCCATCAAAAAATTTGAATGGGAGCACTTGTCGGGGAAAGGAAGAATGAAGAAACTAAGAGGTGATTAAATTGTTTTTATTTATGATACAATATACAAATTATTTGTTTTTTATATATGTTCATACTCATTTAATATGTATCCTTTCATCATTTATTAATATTTACCATGGTTCTAAGTAATATATAATATTGTTGAATTATGATTTTTTGAGTTAGGTCATCGATATTGGGAGGCACTACATTTATACATTGCGAACAAGCTTGATTGGATGAAGGTATGGATTGATAGATGTAAAGAACATCATTGTGGTAGGATATCATGGAAACAATTGTGTAAATTAGTTAGAGAAGTTGTTCGTAATGGATATGTTGATATTACACAGAGGGAAAAAGATTTTGGCATATGGTATGAAAGATGTCAAGGAAAGCAAAATCACCCATTTTCCATTTATTTTATATTATATTAATGTGTCTGCAAGTGTGGTTTTTTCATGTACTTTCCAAGTTATATAAATATGTTTACTAATTGTCGATCCATGTTTTACATGTCTCACATATGCGGCAGTTGAAACACTACAAGGCTATGTGGTGTTGGTCATAAATTTCGTATCAAAAATTTGGATGACACCAGGAAAAACTCTAATATTGCGATAACTGCAGTATTCCATGTCACAAATGTTTCATCTAGTAGAGACAAACATCCTTGAGAAGCTGAAAATCAATACTATGGGTAATTGGATGATATAATTGAGTGTAAATTTAATTCTTTCAAATTAGTTTTGTTCGATGTCAAATTGTATATATTACTACTGCATGGAGGTGATGAGGAGAGAACTATTATTCAGCACACGAAGAGATTTACAATGACTAAAACAATAGTGTTTGAAAATAAAAATGATCGCTACGTTTTTCCAAGCTAGTGTGAACAGGTCTTTTACTCAAAGGTTCCATGTAAGAGGGATTGGTCATTTTTTGTTAGATATGATCCAAGAGGAAGGAAAGTAAAGTAAATTGTAGAGGAAGAAGATGATATTGAAGAAGATCAAGATGATGCAGATCAGCCGGAGCAGGATGATGTGTTGATAGACGATGAAGATGGAGAAGATGAACTAGGCATAAGAGATCATGCAGTACCATATCTTAATGATGATATCGATGAAGATAAGCTCGAAACTAACAGTGATGTCGATCATGATGATATCAACAATCCTTTGAACATTGTTTCTGAATCGAGTGTTGCAGATATAGATGTCGATTTGGATGAAGAAGAAGATACAGAAGAAGAACGATGCATATATTTAGTTGGACGAGGTACTTATCTATATATGTTAATTTGTATGAATTATTCTCTTTAATTAATTTACATCGGTGGGTTTATTACATTTTTATAAGTTTCATGCAATTTTTATATCCTATGTTAGATGTTGATTTTGATGTAAAACTAGGAAACAGTGACCATAGTGTATGCCATCGTGCTAAACCAAAATTATAATTTACAAACACATGATAATTTACTTTACCTTAATTAATTTTTTTGGTAGTTTCTATGCTTGAACCTAATTAGTATGTTGTTTTCGATTATTTTATATTTTGAAGATTGGGTATTGGGGAATTGAGAGCGATGTGAGGGTGGGGGAGGGGCCATATGAACTTCCACCTTCATGTGGTTGGCCTTATTCAGTAGAGAATAAATTTTTCTTTAAACCAAGAGAAGCTCATTCATCTTTATAATACCATTGAACCTTGGTTGTAGATGACATTTCATTTTGAAATAGCTGATGAAGCCTGTGCAATTTATCATGAAGAAATTATTTATCGACATTAACTCCCTTGCACTAGATGCAGGAATGTGTGTCTCAAACCAAGTTTAAAATTCACAACTAAAAGACATTGTACTGTCAATAGACATGGCCAACGACCTTAATGACCTCTGAACGGGGCCAATGTTGAAATTTCCACAAATTTTTTCAGTATGCATTGAAGTTTGACCTGGGAAGACTGTTCACATGCCTTCACGATGTGGGAGGATTTCCAGACTCAAACATGACTCACCCACGCAAGAGTACTATATATCACTGATGACATGTGAGTGGGGCCAACATTGATAGTTTTCAATTTGTGCTTGTATGGACTGAAATTTGGCATGGTTAGAGTGGACACATGTGTTGACATTATGGGAGGGGTTTGAAACTCAAACATGACTCACAGAAACAAATATTCGACAATTAAACAACAAAATTATGGAATAAATGCATGAAAGTGATGAAAGTGTTCCTTTCCATATTGTTTTGACTCGCCAATATTGTTTTGTATTCCCTATTTAGACATATTCTCAAGAGGAAACATTGATCATATTTGAGAGTGATCCCTCACAGCTAGAGTTGGATGAAGGAACAAAGCTATACTCCCATTTATAGAGGTTATGACAATTTCATTTTGAAATAACTAATGAGCCTTGGTTGTAGACGACGTTTCATTTTGAAGTAGTTGATGAATATTGTGCAATTTATCATCAAGAACTTGTTTATCGACAGTATTTTCCCTTTCACTAGAAGTGGGAATGTGTGTCTCAAACCAACTTTAAAAGGCACGGCTAAAAGACATTGTATTGCTAGTAGGCGTAGCCAATGACATCAATGACCTCTAAATGGGGCCAACATTGAAATTTCCACAAATTGTTTCAGTATGCACTCAAATTTGACCTGGGAAGACTGTTTGTATGCCTTCACGATGTGGGAGGATCTTCGTACTCAAATATTACTCACCCACCCAATAATACTATATATCATTAATGACATGCGAATGGGGTCAACATTGATATTTTTAAATTTGTGATTGTAGGAATGAAATTTGACATGGTTAGATGGACACATGTGTTAACATTATGGGGGGGTTTTGAGACTCAAACATGATTCACACAAATAAATATTCTACAATCAAACCACAAACTTATGGAATAAATTCATGAAAGTGATGAAAGTGTTCCTTTCCATATTGTTTTGACTCGCCAATATTGTTTTGTATTCTCTATTTAGACATATTCTTGAGTGGAAACATTGATCATGTTTGAGAGAAATCCCTCACTATAATACAAATCTATACTCCCATTTATAGAGGTTGTAATAATTTTATTTTGAAATAACTGATGAACCTTGGTTGTAGACAACATTTCATTTTGAAATAGTTGATGAAGCTTATGCAATTTATCATGAAGAACTTGTTTATCGACATTATTTCCATTACACTAGAAGAGGGAATGTGCGTCTTGAACCAACTTTAAAAGGAACATCTAAAAGACATTGTATTGTTGGTAGACATGGCCAATGACATCAAAGACCTCTTAATGGGGCCAACACTGATTTTTTTTCAATTTGTGCTTGTATCGATTGAAATTTGACATGGTTGGAGTGGACACATGTATGGGAGGGGTTTGAGACTCAAACATGACTCACACAAACAAATATTCGACAATCAAACAACAAACTTATGGAATAAATGTGTGAAAGTGATGAAATTGTTCCTTTCCATCTTTTTTTGACCCACCAATGTTTTTTATTCCCTACTCAAAATATTCACATGCTTACAAAACAAGTTTTCCAAGAATTGACCCTTTACTACAAAAATTGCACTACATATTAATGAGCAAAACCTTATTTTTGGAAATTGTCCAATCAAAAACCATCCTATCCATGGACGCATATGATAGGGGTTCCCCTATATATAATTAGATGTCACGGTTCCAACAAAATTGATAATTTTTTCTATCTGAGTCCTAGTTCTCATTTCATTGCAAGTTGTAACTCACCTCCTAAAGGCATTTAGAGGCACAATGTGAATTTGATTTAGGGGCATAAAACCAAAATGAGTAGCGAAATTGAGTTCCATAAGAACCCAAAATTTATTTTGGATAAGACCAACATGATCACACTATCCACATAGTCATGAAATAATTTTTTGAAGAATTGACCCTTTAATGCAAAATTACAATACAAATGAGCAAATCCGTAGTTTTGGAAATTGCCCAATAAAAAACCTCATGGCCATGGACTCATGGGGAACAAGTTAAGGGTTTCCAAGATAAAATCATGTCTATTATGTGTATGCTTTTATGGTTTTATTTACTATTATATATTAGTTTCTATGCTAATAATGTTTGTTGCGTCCTGGATCTAACAAAATATGTTTGATTAAGGGATTGGTTGATATTACACCGGGCATTATTAGAGTTCATGAGAAAATTCTTATTTCTAAGCTAGGTTACTATTTCAAATAGTAGATTAGGTTGGTTAGTCTAGCCCTAGTTGTATCATAAGGGGAGTGGTAGACAAGACTGCACTAAAATATCTTAATCTATGTTTTTCTAGGGTAGAAATCACTAGGGGTAATCTACACTGGGTTAGGCTATAATAGTCTAGTAAATAGAGTATTGTAGTTTATGGAAACATGTATAGTCTAGGGTAGGGTAAGGTATGTTAATATAAGGAAGGGTACATTAGGGATAGGGTAATATAGGTTAGGTTATGTATGATAATGTAGTATAGAATAATGTACGGTAGACCATCACATCATGGAACACTTGGTCAATAGAAAATGTTATCGCATAGGGATATGATACCAACAATATGATAACATCATTTGTGATCCCACCTAGATGATATGGTTGCATATGATAGGGTGGAAGAACTCACATCTTGTAGGGTGCAATATTCCTCTATTATATATGCTTCCTTCTAAAAAATTAGTGTCTCTTTTTTATTTGATATAGAGGTATATAAAAATTTTACAGTGTCTCTTCCTCAAGGATATTTGATATGGATATATATAAGCATTTTACAGTGTCTCTAATTCAAGGAACTTTGGCATGGACATACAATATGAATTTGATAATTATAAATGAATATAATTTATATTTATTTGGACATCCACCATATTAGGAATATGTATGCATTATCTACTTCTAAATATGGAAGCATGAACTAGATTAATATTTGGAGATTTGTTTGTGGCTTAAATTACCATCTTTTTAAATTTTTAAATAAATTATAATATTATGTATTAGAAGTAAAACAAATAAATAGGAAAATTTTAGAATTCAAAATTTAACTTATTGATTAAATTACAGTTTTACATTTAATAATTTTATGAAAATAAATGAATTATTCTCTATATGATTTGGAGCTCATTATTCTCATTTTGATTTGGAGCTCACGGTTCTCATTTCGATTTTCAGCTGAAGGTTCTTGTTTCGATGATTTGGAGCTCACGGTTCTCATTTCAATTTGCAACTCAGGGTTCTCATTTGGATTTGCAGCTGGGGGTTCTCATTTTGATTTGGAGCTCATGCACGTCGAAGAGTATTAAACCTAAACATTTACAACACAGGATCACTGCTCGCGGCTACATATTTTTGATAGACAATTTGAGAATCAGACAAGTTGAGTCCAGCGATTACTTCTTTCCATGCTCATGGTATGATCCGACCATTACTTGAACACGGTTCAGCTTGGAGGAAACATCATGTCAAAGTTTGAACCCACAGAATTAAGAAATAGATTATAATAAGAGTTTCTTCCAAGTTCTGGCATATACTATCTTAATGATCTTGTAAATACAATGATTGTTTATGCTTGACAGGTGATGGTTTTGCATCCAGGTGGTGAGATTGACAGAAGGTAAATAATTTTTCATGGATAAACAGGTAAGAATCACCTCCTTATACACCATTTGAACCTTTCTTGGATTCATAGCTTGACTCACAATGGGGTATGGAATCAATTTATTATGTTGGATGTTTCCCATTCCATGAATTTACAGTGAAACCCTTGGCAGCCTTCCCATTTTGAGGAATCAATGTATTTAAAAGTTTATCTACATGTAAGCATACAAATACCCATAACCATTTTGAAATTGGCAAGGGTTTGAACTCTAATTCATATACACACAAGCTAAATTGTTTATGTTTTAGATTATCTACACAAGTTCTCGGTAATTGTTTCACGCATTTTGTAGGGTTAAATGAATGTTGTTTACGTAATTTAGGTTTTAATTTGTGGCATTTCCTTTCCATCCAGTCCTTGACCCAATTAGGGGTTTTGATCATGCTGTGGATTACAATTGACTTGAATATTAACTCAGCAGGTTTCATGTTTTTATAATATTAGTGTATTTATGGCCATGGGGCTTATGATGTTGGTAATAAATTATTCTCTCTATAAATACTTGAAAAGGGTTTTGTAAAATATTTAATTCTAGCGGCTATACGTAGTGATTTCCTGAACATAATAATAAATTATACTCTGCTTCAATTCAACCGATTTTGTAAGAATTATTTTCATTTGATTTATACATAGTATTTTATCTTATCGTTAGAATTACAGTATAAATATGCAATCTAAGTTTATAAATTTGTTTTTTTTTTTTAAGAATCATGACTTAGCCAGTTTCCTTTTCAGTTAACAACCTGTTAAGGTTTCTTCTTATTAAGTTAATCTATTCTTTCTGAGGTTAAGAAGACTTATTCTCTGCCCTCATGACCTTCTTTAGGTTAAAAGATGAACATAAAAAAAATCTTCTTGGTTCTCTAACAACTCAAAAATTCTATAAGAAAAAAAAAATATTACGGAGTGTTTTAGATCAATTTAAGATCTAACCTGACATCACAGAGCTTTTAAGAAGTATTATAAACCCTACATTCCATTAACAACCCAGGACTTAGCCTATAACGAAATTCTATAAAATTGATACTTAATAACTCAAAAAATGATCACTCCATATATGATTCATATGACATTATACTAGGATACATTTTTTAAGTTTTATGATAAATTACTTGTTTTCAAATGTTGATGTGTCATGCTTGCCTTATCGTATGTTACAGTTTGTGTGCTTATCTTGCTTTTACCATAAATATGGAGTGGTCATGATTTAACGTTTTAATCCCTCTGCTTACAAACCCTATTTTGAAAGCTAGGGTTACAAGGTTATAGGTCTTACTTAGCTTATGATAGCTAATGAATTGTTAACTTTGTATTATTGTGGATTTCTACAAATAAGGATTAGCCCCCTTGTGTTCTAAGTCCTAAGTTGAGATCACACCACTACATTATCTAAGTTTCAAAAGTTAAGTTGAGCTCAACTTAAGTGTCATCCAAAGTCCCTAAAAGAAGCATATGGTCAAACCCTTATGCACTATGTGTTTCCAAACAAACTAAAGAGCCAAAGTAACAAGCATTATGGTGACATTTAAAGTGACAATGAGATCACTCCAAAACTATAGAGAGTGGGTATGAAAATTAATCCACGTGGAGGTAGGTTAAAAATAAAAGCGCCCACGTGAAGGTGGTGTCATACAGGCTGGATAAAAGTAAACCCTAATGCAAAGAATCCCAAGGCTAGGTTTGAGTTTTTATGTATTAAATAAACGGTGAGGAGAGTCGAGAGCTCTCAGCCCTTCCTGTAATGATATGCAATTGACTACACGACCCTTCATACTACACTGTGAACGATTCCATCACTACACCGCCTTCATTGTTCTTGGCCAAGGAAGTGGATACCAAAACTTTACATAGTCACGATCTCGAACTGCCAGCAGTTCCTTCACAGAGTTGTCGAGCTGAGGGTAAGTTGTTTCTTCATGCTTGTTTGTTTTCATTTTTGATGCAATTATAATGTCAAAACCAGAAGTTTAACCTCGGTTTTGTTGTTTGACTGGCAGGAGGTTTCGAAGGTTGCTGCTTGGCTTGAAAAAGTGAGCTCAGTCGAGGGTAATTGGCGTCGAAAGGTTCTGGTAAGACCTAGCAGCCTTGAAACCCTACGGTCCTTGACGGTCTAAGGTGTGAATGCTAAAAAAAAGTTGGAACATAACTCTTTTCTGGTTTGGCTTCATTTGGGAGATTCAAGGGTTTATACGAGCCCCCCATCTATTTGTTGGTAAACACACTCGTGTTTTGACTAGACAGCATTAATGGTTCAGATAAAAAGTTGTTTCTAAGCCTTCGGGTTAGGATAGGGGTTTATGCAGAGTTAATATTTTAAAATCTCTTTTTTATGTTTACAGAACATGGAGTCTATATGGGAAGTTGTATTATGGTTGTTTGTAACTCTTACTGTAAATTTTAACAAAGTTTAAAGGCAAAATAGCCACTGTGATTTCACTTCTATCTTGGATTAATCCTTTGAAACTTTTGGTACTACTCTGCATATTGTTTATTAGTATTACTCTATATAAATGATATTTTGTTATTATTATGTGAATGGAATTGTTTGTTTGGCTATGATTACTACAACCATTTTCAAAGGAATGCCATTCTTGTTTTTAAAATCGTTATGGCCCATTCTGGTCTTTAAAATGGTTACGACCTATTCTGGTTTTTAAAATGGTTACAGCCTATTCTTCGTTGATGCTAAGTTCGAACATAGGTGTTTTTGTTGTAGGTTTCAATTATTATATACATTGCTTGCAATTTTTAACCTTATAGACCTCGAAGCCTCGACCTGTGTTAAAACCTTAGATAGGGAAGTTTTTCCTTTTCTATAATTACTGCACAAACCCTTTTATAAATTATATAAAGTTTGTTTGAATTTACGGTTAGATCGAAACTGCGTTAATTGTAAGTGTTTAACCCTAAATCACCTTTTTGTATATACGATAATCCTTTCAACTGTGTGAAATTGATACTAAGTAAATTATTAACATCCATATGTATATTTTTACTTTTGTGGGTCTCGAACCCTCGGTTGGAATCCTTTGCGTCTCAAATCTAGATATGATGTTTTGGCATAGAATTTTTCTGATGGAGAGATTTACTATGTTTAACTATGAGCAAGCCCTATCTGTAAAAGAAATTTATGTTCGGTTTAAAACTAAAAGACAGGAAATATTTACTAAGGATGTGGATGCAAGATCTGCTTAATCTCTTTGTTAAATAGGTATGAGATTATAAGAAAACTAAAGGATTGCTAAAAAATTATTATTTAGGTATAATACTTAATATTAGGTGAATTTATATGTAGTAAAATGATACTATTTACCAGATAATAAAAGATAGTCTACAAATTCTACTATGAAAATATGTTTAAACAATAGAATTCACTTCTCTTGTACTTAACTTATAATTTACAAGGAAATAGAACGTTCCTACTTTATTTTGAAACAAATAATAGTTTGGAAGCTTTTATCATTCATGAAATTTTTCATAATATAAATAGAAACAATTTAAAAATAAAAACCCATAACATTATAGAAATTGATAACCTTCAAAGTGGACAAACATCAAGAGAAGACCATTCCTCAGTTATATTATGCCCTCTTTGTATCCCGGCAGTCAAGGCTTGCAGTCAAAACTCTAGCAATTCTTTAGCTTTACCCTCACTGAATTCCTCTTCTATGCCTAAGTTTTCAATGTGCAACAATCACAAGGTTCTAGTCTCAAGAAAAAAAAATGTATTGAACATTCTGCTCATTCGATGGATATATGTGTTTGCCTAGGTCTTTGGGTCAGTTTTGTAATTTAATGATCCACCTGCTCAGTTCCTCCTTTCTCAGGAACATGACCACAATTTCAAGGAAGTTGCCTCATGCATCAGCTAGAAAGTGAATGATGTTGCTGCCATTTGTCATTTTTGACTTATACAACAGATCATTCCTCCTAGTGGGTCAGTGAACACTCTTCAACGGTCTTCTTTGGATAGGTGTCTTTTCTTTTAATTATTAAACAATAAAATATTCAATTACAGTCATCTTTGACCATCCTTGGTCAACAACATAAAACTTTACAATAACTTCGAAAGTAATGTATTTTCACAACATAAAATGTTTTTAGTTCTAGGTGGGTTACAAGTTATATTAGGTTAAACTATAACTAAAACCCAAATCGAATCACTCAATTTACCAAGTCTCTTACTTTTTATAGTTTGATAAATTTGATAGTTTGTTGTCCTTTTCATAAGGAAGTAACTAAACCGAAGTCATTAGAGATATGATTGTTACCTCAATTTAGTGTTTTAAATGTCATAAACTTACCCTACTACTATCATATCGCTTTTAACAAGGATTTAGTTACCTGTTATTTCCCATACTTATTTTTCTTGGCCACTAGGCCCCAATTACCAATTAGATCATTGTCTTTGGGTTAGATTCTTACTGTCCATAATAGAGAATCAACCTTTCAACACTGTATTGCCGCATTTAAAATACATTATTACCTACTGGTAACAAACGTTCTGTAAATACAACTTATAAGATAAACGATTATGGCATGCCATTAGTGCCATTAATTAATGAAATTTCATTTATTGAGTCCTAATAAAAAGAATAAAAATAAAAAAACTTGTTAATTAACTAAGAAAATTTGGGTATGCTCAGTCTACACTTTAAATCTAATATTTGATCAGTAATGTAAGTGATTAACTATAAACATAATCCAAATATAAACTATATCACGAATAGAACATTTCTAACATAGGCAATAGTAACTTCGAGCCAAACTCTTTAAAAAAGTATTAAATAAAACTTATCTAAGATTAACTTTGGAAAACATTTCGAGCAGTCGTCACCTATTACTCAACCATCTAGGGCTGGTTCTACCTTGTCTAAGTACTTGTTGTTGTTTGTAGTGGGTCATGACCTCTCTTCTGTCTACTACGGTACCATGAGTGTTGTAGGACTCAGCCATGACAAAGTTTTATAGAAAAATTTTCAGGGTTTCATGTTAAAGTTAATGCAGTTGGGACCTTCCTTACATGGTGATGATAAAAACTCACATTTATTGTACGGAACACGTGTGTTCAATATACCTTGAGAGAGAAAGCTAAAATTTTGGTTTTTTCGCACCTTGGTCTTGTGTGTAAAAGGGATGTTTTCCAAGTTTATAAATTAAAGTCCTAAACTTCATTTTTGTATGTCTCTTGTCAAGGGAAGCTTAGAGATATGATCCAATATTACTTTCTATAGGATTCGTTTCTACTCTTTGGCTTGATGTTTAGGGTTTTGATGTTGGTCCTGTTGGGATGCCACCATATCCAAGCCTTGTTAGGGTTGTCGCCTTCTTGTCCAAGTTGTTGTTGTTGGTTTTGAGCTTCTGTCACCTATTCCTAAGCCATCTAGGACTGGCGCTACCTTGTCTAAGTAACTTCTATTGTTTCTAGTAGGTCATGACCTCTCTTGTATCTGCTAGGGTACTTTGAGTGCTCTAAGACTTAATCGTGACCAGTTTTGAGTCTATTAATCTTGGGTTGTGTCCTTGTTGACCCTGATTGGAGTGTTCCATGACCTTCTTGATGCCCCTTGCACTGGTTCGTGACCTTCTTGATGCTTCTTGGGATGGATCGTGCCCTGTGTGACTCTTCTTGGACTGGTTCATGACCTTTTGGGTTGTTATTTGTGGTCTTCTAGATTTGTTGGTATTAAAGTGAGACTCTATTACAACACTTAGATTACCATTTGATTATTTGAATGTTGAACTTGTTGACCCTTCCTGGACTAGGTCGTGACCTCTTTGGCTGCTTCTTGTGGTCTTCTAGTTGTTCTGAGATCTGTTTTAGTGATATGTTCTTGTTGGTGCCTATCGTGACTTCCTTTGAGTCTATCAAAGCTGCCATGTGGCTTGGTTAATTTATTGTAGCAGACCTAGCATGTTTAAATGGTTATCTTACCTCTTTTTAGCCTCATTAAGGTTTCTGCAGCTGTGCATATTTGTGACTTTGTCTCTGTATATGAGTTTCCACAATTTGGGGACGCTAGTGTATGATCTAAGGTTGCATCTAGTTATCTAATAGGTGTTTCTATTTGGATCATATATGAATTTCCTGTATACTTTCATTTATTGCAGCAAGGGTTTGAAGGTTCAGCCTCACTTCTTGAATATTTTGGTTAACTCACATAGGTTTGTTCTTGTCTAACTTTTTTCTACAGTTACCTATATTCTCTCTCTCAGGTATGTCCATTGTTCCTTAGTGACTTGTCTTCAAAAGAAAAGGTCAGATATGAAAAGGATATCTGAGTATAAGTAAGGTCTAAACCAATTTTGTTTTTTTCTCTTTTACTGATGATATATGCTAGTTTGGTTTAGCTTGTTCTTTAGATTATTTCCCCCAACATGGTCTTGTGGGTAAAAGGGTTAAACTCCATTTGTGTATGTCTCTTGACAAGGGAAGATTATAGATCTAATCCAATACTTTCTCTAGGTTTCATTGTTTCTCTTTGGCTTGACGTTTAGGGTTTTTTGTTGATCTTGTTGGGTGGACACCATATCCAAGCCTTGTTAAGGTCATTTCCTTCTTATCCAAGATACTGATGTTGGTTTTGAGCTTTCATCACTTATTCCTCAGCCATCAAGGGTTGACACTACCTTATCTAAGTATCTTCTTTTGTTTGTAGTAGGTCGTGACCTCTCTTGTGTCTGCTAAGGTATTGTGAGTGCTCTAGGACTTGGTTATGACCAATTTTGAGGCTGCTAAGCCTGGGTCGTGTCCTTGCAAACCCTCCTTGGAGTGGGTCGTGACCTTATTGATGCTCCTTAGAGTGGTTCATGACCTTATTGATGCTCCTTGGACTAGTTCGTGACCTTCTTGATGCTTCTTGGGCTAGTTTATGACCTGTGTGACCCTTATTGGATTAGGCCGTGACCTTTTGGGCTGCTATTTGTGGTCTTCTATATTTGTTGGTACTAAAGTGAGATTGTATTACAATACTTAGATTACCATTTGATTCTTTGAATGTTAAACTTGCTGACCTTTGTTGGACTAGTTCGTGACCTCTTCGACTATTATTTGTGTTATGTTAGTTGTTATAACGTCTGTTTTGTGGATATGTTCTTATTGGTTCCTACCGTGAAATCCTTTGAGTGTGCGGAACTTCCATGGTCCTTGGTTGATTTACTGTAGTAGGACCACCTATTTAAAGGGTTCTATTACCTCTTTTCAACCTCATTGAGGCTGCTACAACTGTGCATATTTGTTCCTTTGTCCTTGTATATGAGATGCCACAGTTTAGGGATGCTGATGTATGGTTTGAGTCAGCCTCTACTCATCTGATATTTTATTTTATTTGCATTATATATGAATGTGTTGTAGAGTGACATTTATTGGAGCAAGGGTTTAAAGTTTCACCCTCACTTCTGGACTATTTTGGTTAACTCTCAAAGGTATGTTCTTGTCTAACTCTGTTCTACAATTACCTATATTCTCTCACTTAAGTATGTCCCCTATTCCTTAGTGACTTGTCTTCAAAAGACAAGGTTTGGTCTGAAAAATAGATGTAAGTATAAGTAAGGTCTAAACTAGTTTTGTTTTTTTATCTTTTAATGATGTTATCTGTTAGTTTGGTTTAGCTTGTTATTTAGCTAATTTTTATTGTTGTTGTTGTTATTTAGTATTATTGTATGTTGATTCTTAGTAGACAGTTTATTTGGTGAGATACTTGCATGAATTCAAGTAAGCAAAAAAATTTGTTATGACCAAGTTTTATAGCAGAATTTTCAAGGATGCATGTTAAAGATAATGCAGCTGCGAGATCATATAGTTTGGACCTTCCTTACATGGTGATGATAAAAACTCATAGTTATTGTACGAAACACAAGTGGACGATATACCTTGAGGGAGAAAGGTAAGATTTTGGTTGTTTCCCCACCTTGGTCTTGTGCGCAAAAGTATTGTTTGGTAAATTTATAAATTAAAGTCCTAAACTTCATTTGTGTATGTCGCTTGAAAAAGGAAGATTAGTGATCTAATATAATACTTTCTATAGGCTTCGTTGATGCCCTTTAGCTTGATTTTTAGGGTTTTTCTACTGATCATGTTGGGTTGCCACCATACCCAAGCCTTGTTAAGGTTGTCTCCTTCTTATTCAAGCTATTGATGTTTTTTTTGAGATGTCATCACCTATTCCTCAACCATATAGGGATGGAGCTACCTTATCTAAGTACCTATTCTTGTTTGTAGTAGGTTTTGACCTCTCTTATGTCTGTTAAGGTACAGTGAGTGATCTAGGACTTGGTCATGACCAGTTTTGAGGCTGCTAAGCCTAGGTTGTGTCCTTGTTGACCCTCCTTAGATTGGGTAGTGACTTTCTTGATGCTCCTTGTACTAGTTCATGACATCCTTGATGCTTATTGGGTTGTTCCATGACCTGTGTGACCCTTCTTGGACTGGGTCAGGGCTACTATTTGTGGTATTCTATCTTTGTTGGTAGTAAAGTGAGATTATATTACAACACTTAGATCACCGTTTGATTCTTTGAATGTTGAACTTGTTGACCCTTCCTAGACTGGGTTGTGACCCCTTCGCATGTTATTTATGGTCTACTAGTTGTTATAACATTTTTTTTTATATGTTATTGTTGGTTCCTACCGTGAACTCCTTTGAGTCTGTAAGAGCTTCCATGGTCCTTGGTTGATTTATTGTAGAAATCCCATCCTGTTTAAAGGGATTTATTACCTCTTTTAAGACTCATTGTGGCTTCTACAGTTGTAGATATTTGTACCTTTGTCCTTGTATATGAGATTCCATAGTTTGGGGATGCTAATGTATGATTTGAGATTACCTATGCTCATCTAATAAGTTCTGCTATTTGGATTATATATGATTGTGTTGTAGATTGTCATTTATTGGAGCAAGGGTTTGAAGTTTCATCCTCACTTCTGGACTATTTTGGTTAAGTCTCAAAGGTTTGTACTTGTACAAATCTGTCATATAGTTACCTATATTCTCTCACTCAGGTGTGTCCACTATTCCTTAGTGACTTGTCTTCAAAAGACAAGGTCTGTTATGAAAAAGATATCTGAGTATAAGTAAGGTCTAAACCAGTTTTGTTTTTTTTCTCTTTTACTGATGTTGTTTGTTAGTTTGATTTAGCTTGTTTTTTAGCTTATTTTCATTACTGTTGTTTTTACTTAGTATTACTGTATGTTTAAACTTTACACAAGGACCTGTTGGAGTGTTATAGTTGAAAGAGATGAAAATTATGCTTTAATTTTTTTCTTGTCTAGTTACAGTTGCACTATTTTGTTTCTAGTATTGTTTTAACGCATTAAAGTACAAGTGTTACAGCTGATTTTACCACACATGGTTGATCACACTTTTATGGCCTTCCAGTCCCTATGGAGCCTCTGTTGATGCCTCCTGTGTCACAGAGATGTCCCAGTTTTGTATATCGAGTCTATGTTGTTGTAACACCCTGGTTTTGACCCCGTTTGCATTAAATATACATGATACATATGTTGTAAATAATCATGGTGCGGAGCTAAAGGAAAAGGCCCCACCATCTATTTGGATATGTTGTGTTTCGGATTTGGAATTGTCACCGATGGTATATCGGTACATATGGCATATATTAAATTGTGGCATCATGTAAACGTGCATTTTAATTAAATAACCCAACCAGCTATGTTCACTGCAACTAAATTGAGAAGGGGCATGATTCCAAAGGATTAGGAAGGGGAATGTTGAACATTGAGTCATGGGGGAAGAGCCATGTGTCACCTCCCTGTTTGTTTGCTCATTTTCCCTTGTTTCATCCAACCACCACCGTAATTGTTCTGTTGATTAGTGGGGGAATCTATTTGCTGGCAGAAAGACCACTACTATGCCACGCCTGCTCTCACTCTCCATGACGTGCGGATGGTCTGCCCACTCTCTCGGATCGTGGATGTTCGTCTTCCTCATGTAGGGAGGGGATAAAAGGTATTTCCATCCATTGTGTTGGGATTCTCCTTCCCTCTCTCACATCGATTGTTGGTCTGTGGTTGTGTCCCTTCCATTCACACAGAGAACCAATTTTCCTCCATGCATTATTGGACTATGCATTGTTCCGTCCTTCATGGTGGATTGTGAGCTGTAAACCATTGCGGTTTCCTCACTGATCGTTGCTTGCAGTCTCCTTCACGCATTCGTTGGCTGTGTTTTCCACATTTTTCTTGGTTGTGTTTTTCCCCTATGGTTCATTGCTGAACTGTGACTGCTGGCTACCTCTTTTCCCTCACGCACAGATTGAGAATCGGTTCCTTTCCCATTGTTGTCTGTGTAATTTCTCCAGTGATTGCCTTGAGGATTGGGTGTTGTGGGTTCATAGTTGTTGGTGGGTTGCTATTTTCCCATGGTTGATTGGCTGTGTTTTTCCCTTGTAAAAGCTTGAATAGTTGTTTGGATGCTTGCATGCAGTGGTTTTGTCCTCGGACTGCATTGGAGTGGTGAATGAGGGCCTGAGGTGCTTGATAAACTTGGTGGATTGAGAACCACACAGACAGAGCTACTGAGAAATATTTCTTCTCCACAACCCCTGAATAGCACTAGAAGGGAGATCAGGGTCTGAGGGACTGCGTTGCAGAGAAGGGACTGATTTCCTTGTGTTGGGTGTGTGTGGGTGTTCTAGAAGCCAGGCTGGCTCTAGTGTTGGTGTCTGTAGCTCTTCAATGAGCTCACCAACTTAGCATTTATCCTTTCCCAGCTCCTGGATGGCCTGATAAACCCAACTTGGTTGGCTTGGTTGATCTTTTGTTCGCCTAATAAACCCAACTATGTTGGCTTGGCTGAAATGTGTACCCTTGTGGTGTTGTTATCCTTGGCTATGTGTAATCCTATTAGTTCCTTATTCCTTCAAGAATCATGCCCGACTTGGGGGTGGCAGCGTTGATAAGAGATTAAGGAGCACGCGGGCCTACGATTGGGTGGAACGTTGCAGCGACGTAGCTGGTTGTGGAAAAATTTCTTAATAAGATAAGTATTCTTACCTAACTTGTGTTTGCAATCATATTTACCATTGATTAATGATGATATACATGTTAAATGTTGATATGTATATGCATGAGTGTTGATTGATATGTTTTGCTTTTGTTGTGTATATGAATGATTATGATCCGTAATATGTTTTATGTTTTAAGTATCATGCTTCAGCATTACATATATGTATGTGCATGTTCATGGGTCTAGATGCCCAGATGAGTTGATGTATCATAGAGTCCTCTTCGTCGGTTAGAGGGTCAGGGACGTTACAGTGTGGTATCAGAGCTCTGGTTGCAGCATGGGCCTGAATGGGCTGTGAAGATGCAGTGACAGAGCTTATGTTGCAGAATTTGGGCCTCAGAGGGCCATGAGAAACAGTTAATAGAGGCAGGTTTCCTACTGCCCAGCAGAAACTGGGAAAAATGGGTGAAAAGAAGAAAATTCACAAAAATTTTCTAAGTTCCAGAATGTCGGCTCATCGAAAAACTTAGTGACAATTTATTCTGATGCAGCGGAGCGCTTAATGGGAAGGCCACTTAACGGATAGTTGATTCGACGACCAAGGCGGTGGGAGACAAAGGAGGAAAATTCAAAAAAATTTCTAAGTGTTTTGACCATCAGCACATCGGAACACTTAGACAGATGGATCGTCGATGTTTAGCTGATGGAGAGCCGCCGTTGTGGATGGCTAGACCACTATGCTTCTGACGGGTAGAGCCTCTGACCGTCGATGGCGCAGAATTTCTGAAAATTTTTCTAAGTGTTGACTTCATCATCCATCGGGACATGTTAGTTGTACGGATCACCGATGGAAATCGGAAGGAATTAGATGATCTTGCTCCACCGTTGCGGATAGCTAGAGGACTATCCTTCCGACGGATAGAGCCTGTGACCGTCGATGTCACAGAGGAAGATGTTTCGACAGCCGACGCAGTAAAGAAAGTTCAAAAATTTTCTCTAAGGCCCGAAGTCATCGACCATCGGAAGAAGATAGTGGTTTGTGCGCCCACTATTGCGGAAGCCTAGAACACTAGTCTTCCGATGGGAAAAGTTCTAACTACCAATGCCGGTCAAGTTATGCTTCAGTTCACCGATCGAAAGTCATTAGCGGATTGGGCTGCCAATCGAAAAAGGATCGAAGTTGGTAAGCTGCAATTGCGGCTACTGAGTGAACTATGCCATTGATGAGCATTTGAACGCCGATGCCGCAAATCCTAGTCTCTCCGACCACTGACAAAGTCGTGAGCTGCGGAAGATATAGTTCGATTATGGGCCGCCATTGCAGAAGCTAAAGGGACTAACCGTTCGATGCGTAGGGCACCCGGTCGTCGATGCAACAGGTTAGCCTATGTTATCGTCGATGAAATTCGAAACGATAGATGAATAAGGACCCAATACGGCAGAAGGAATTAGACAAGCAACTCGTCGATACAGCGGAAGAAATTGGAAGTTTTCAGCTGTCGAAACACCAGAAGATTAGTGAGGAGAAGACCCGATGAGCAGTAGTTGACATCGCCGATCGGAAGCCTAGTCAGTTTTCCCATGGAAGTAGTAGTAATATTACTTTTCGTCGTTGCGACTGCTCAAGGTATTGTGCACCCGATGAACAGTCAGTTTGCTCGCCAATACAGATCGGAAGTTTAGTCAATTTGACCACCGATGAATCGGAAAGATAGTTGGGAGGAGGTCCGATTGGGCCAGAGGAAATTGGGGTTTTCAAGGGAACTTCTCAATAATTTTTCAAGCATTTTTCAACAGTCTTTCAGCTGATTTCAACAGATTACCAACAGTCACAGGGCTGAAAAGAAAGAGAGAAAAATTTTGTGTTTTAAGCAAAATTGTGTTTTATGAATTTCCAAAAAGAGGAAGGTCAGTAGTTTTGATTTATATTAATGACATGCATCTAACATTTTGCTACTAACACATTGCATAAACATAGACCACTTCCAAGAGGAGTACTCCAGAAAGAACAGTGTGGTGAAGCAAGAGGTGGTTCAGTCATGAGAACCCATGATGGGTATGATGCTCGAGATTCTTACGAGCGAGCAGAAGATGCCATGGGAGAAAATGTCTGTAATGTAAATGATGACATAGATTCTAATGGAAGGAGATTCCAGGGGACATCGTCCGAGGTTGTAGCTACCATGAGAAGCTTGGTTAAAGCCCAGGAAGAGCAGCATCAGTTGAATTCTACCATATTGCAGAGTTGGACAAATTTGCAGAAAAACATAGATTCTGGACGAGGTACATCAAGGCCAGAAGGTAGTAAGAGCAGCACTAGGAGAAGGAGAAGGACTTCCAGTGGATCATATGACTATAAAGAATCTAGTGGAGATACAAGTTCATCTTCTCATAAGAGGAAAAGAAGAAGGCACCATAGGGATCGCTCTCGAGATGAATTTAGGAAAGCTAAACCTCCTACATTTGATGGTGAGATAAAGACGGGACAAGAAGCTGAAGCTTGGCTTCTTGGGATAAAGAAGTACTTCCAAGTGCAGGATTATTCAGGAAACATGAAGGAAAGAGTTTCCATATTCAATCTGAATGGATGAGCATCCATTTGGTGGGAACACTTCAAGCAAGTAAAGAAGATCAGTGAAAGGAAACTGAAGTGGAAACAGTTCAAGAAGTATTTCAGGAAAAAATACCTCTCTGACAAGTATTATGATGATAAGATCAAGGAATTCCATGAGCTGAGATTGGGACAACAGACCATGGATGAATATGCAAATAAATTCTTGGAATTTTTGAGGTATGTCCGATACATCAGAGATGAAAAAGTGAAGATCCAGCGGTTTCTGAGTGGATTGACTCAAGCATACAAATATAGAATTGAGTTCTATGAACCGAGAAATCTTGAAGAAGCAATAAGAAAGGCTAAATATTTCTATGAGCAAAGCAAAGGTAAACTTGATTACCATAAGGCATGGAAGGAAAAGAAGAATGAGAATTTTGACCAAAGTCAAAGGAAAGGTTTCAAACCTTCTAGATTCAGGAATCAGTAAAAGCAACCATCCCAAGCTACGAGTAATCCAGTTGGAATGACAGGTGGAAAGCCTAAAGAGCCACATCAGAATAAAGGTCCACTCAAATGTTGGAAATGTGAAGGACCCCACTTGCACATATATTGTCCACTTGAGAATGAAAGTGCAAGGCCAGCCTATAACATTCAGGAAGTAGAAACAGTGGGTCAGGTAGCCAGAGCAGTCCCTAGAATTTATGCAGCACTGGAGGACCGCCAGGCAGATCATCATTCAACTGTGGTTGAAGTTGCAGGTAAGATTGTTGAACAATCTGTTTCTATTTTAATTAACCCTGGTTCTACTCACAGTTACATTACTCCTAGACTAGTGGAGATTTGTGCTTTTGAGAAGGTAAAGCATAGGAAACCTTGGTTAGTTCAGCTAGCCACTGGAACTAAGAGAAAAGTCAGTGAATTGGTAGAGAAATGTCCATTGGTTATGAATGGATTGATCACTTGTGTGGATCTGAATGTTCTACCGCTTGGTTCCTATGATGTTCTCATTGGAATGGATTGGTTAGAAGCTCACAGAGTGAAGCTTGACTGTTATAACAATACTTTTGAATGCACAGATGAAGAAGGAAACCCAGTAGTGGTGAAAGGTATTCTGAAGGTAATTTCAGTGAGACAGGTTTAAGCAATGCAGTTAAATAATTTTTGTAGGAAAGGTTGCCAGTTGTATGCAACTCATATTCTAGAACCAACAGGAGATGAAAATCCTAGGTTGGAGGACTATCAGGTGTTATAGGAATTCAACGATGTGTTTCCTGATGAGATTCTAGGACTTCCTCCAAAGAGGGACATTGATTTCACAATTGAACTTGTGCCAGGAGCAGCACCAGTGTCCAAGACACCCTACAGGATGAGTACACCGGAGATGCTAGAATTGAAGATGCAACTACAAGAGTTGTTGGAAAAGAAGTATATCCGACCGAGTGTGTCTCCTTAGGGAGCACCGGTTCTATTTGTAAAGAATAAAGATGCTACACTCAGGTTATGTATTGATTACAGACAGTTGAACAAATTTACTGTGAAGAATAAATATCCTTTGCCTAGGATTGATGACCTCTTTGATCAAATGAGAGGAGCGAAGGTATTTTCCAAGATTGACTTGAGGTCTGGTTACCATCAGGTGAGAATCAAGGATGAAGACATTCATAAGACAACCTTCAGGACAAGGTATGGACATTATGAGTTTGTAGTGGTACCATTTGGTCTCACAAATGCACCAGCTACATTTATGTGCCTTATGAATAGTGTCTTCAGCAGATATTTGGACAAGTTTGTTCTTGTTTTCCTTGATGACATTCTTGTTTATTCTAAGAATGTAGAAGAGCATGAAGAGCATTTGAGATTGGCATTGCAATTGATCAAGGAACATCATTTGTATGCAAAATTGAGCAAGTGTGACTTCTACAGAGAAAGAATTCAGTACTTGGGTCACATTATCTCAGAAGAGGGTATATCAGTAGATCCTGAGAAGATTGAAGCCATTATGAATTGGCCTACTCCAAGAAATGTGACGGATGTAATATCTTTTATGGAATTTGCAGGATACTACAGGAGATTCATTGAGGGATTTTCCAAGGTTGCACATGCCATCACTTCTTTGCAAAAGAAGGGGATAAAATTCGAATGGACTTCGAAGTGTGAAGAAAGCTTCCAGCGGTTGAAGAATCTTCTCACCAGTGCACCAGTCTTAAAAGTTGCAGATCCAGAAAATGATTTTGTGGTATGTATCGATGCATGCGGACAAGGGCTTGGAGGAGTCCTTATGCAGGACAACCACGTGATATGTTATGAATGAAGAAAGCTTAAGGAGCATGAGAATAACTATACCACTCATGATTTAGAGCTTGCAGCCATAGTACATGCTCTCAAGATGTGGAGGAATTACTTGATGGGTAGAGGATTTGAGCTCGGGACAGACCACTGTGGTCTAAAGTATTTGTTTGATCATCCTACTCTGAATGCTAGGCAAGTGAGATGGCTGGAATTTTTATGTGAGTTTGATTTCGAAATCAAACACATAAAAGGAAAAGAAAACAAGGTAGCTGATGCACTCAGTAGGAAGGTACAAGAAATGCATGTGGCATCTCTTAGTATTTGCCAATCATATTTGAGGCAGCAGATTGTTAATCATGTTGCCGGATATGAATTGTATGAGTAGGTAAAAGACAAATTGTAGTAGCAAAGTCTTGAGAAGAAGTATGAAGGATATAAATTGGAAGAAGATGGACTTCTTACTTATAAAGGCAGAATTTATATTCCGAATGTAGCAGATTTAAGGAGAGTTGTTTTGGATGAAATCCATTAAGCTCTGTATTTTGGTCACCCAGGATATCAGAAGACAATCGCTACAGCTAGAAAGCAGTACTTTCGGCCAGGAATGAAAAAGGACATGGCTGAATACATTTCAAGTTGCATGAAATGTCAACAGGTAAAGGTTGAGTATCAACATCCAGCAGGTTTGTTGCAGGCCTTTCCAGTTTCGAAATGGAAATGGGAAGTAATTTCCATGGATTTTATTACAGGATTGCCGATGACTTGGAGACAACATGACTCCATCATGGTTGTAGTAGACAAGTTGACAAAAGCAGCACATTTTATACCGGTGAAGTCTACACACAAGACTGATGACATTGCAAATATTTTCATGAAGGAGATTTTCAAATTGCATGGATTGCCGAAGGCAATAGTTTCTGACAGAGATGTTAAGTTCACTTCCAATTTTTGGAAGGGATTGTTTGCATATTTGGGTACAAAGCTAAACTTCAGCACTGCATACCATCCTCAGATAGATGGGCAGACAGAAAGAGTTAACCAGGTGCTAGAAGATATGCTTCGCATGTATGTGATGGACAAACCAACCAAGTGGGAATATTACTTGCACTTGGTAGAGTTTGCTTTTAACAATGGACAGCAAGCATCCTTGGGGATGAGTCCATATGAATCTTTGTATGGAAGAAGGTGTAGGACACCAATGACTTGGGATAACCCAGTGAACAGGGTTGTGCTTGGACCAGAATTGCTCAAGGAAATGGAGCAAGAGATTGTAAAGATTAGGCAAAATCTAAAGGCAGCATAGGACAAACAGAAAAGCTAAACAGATAACCATAGGATGAATAGGGAGTTTAGTGTTGGGGGTCATTTTTACCTCAGAGTGAAAGCAAAGAAGAGTTCCTTGAAGCTTGGAAGTTGTGCCAAGTTGTCACCTAGATATTGTGGGTCGTTTGAAGTGATTCAAAGAATAGGGCCTGTTGCATATAGACTTGCATTTCCTGCTAGTATTAGAGCTCATAATTTTTTTCATGTTTCTTTGCTTAAGAAATATGTACACGATCCTAACCATGTGATAAATTGGGAGGTGATTCAGGTGGAACCTGAGGGAGAGTTCCAAATCGAGCCAATGCGCATCCTCGACAGGAAGGTCACAATGCTCCGGAACCGAGCCATAGGGCAGGTAAAGGTGCAATGGGAGCACTATGGACCTGAAGAGGCTATGTGGGAGCTGGAGGATGCCATGCGATTGGCACATCCATTTTTGTTCAATCCTGCGGAACATTGAGGTGGTACCAGTGTAGCATTTTGTTCAAATTTTGTAAAGCACTGAGGACAGTGCTATTGAAGGGGGAGGGGAATGTAACACCCCGGTTTTGACCCCATTTGCATTAAATATACATGATACATATGTTGTAAATAATCATGGTGTGAAGCTAAAGGCCAAGGCCCTACCATCGATTTAGATATGTTGTGTTTCGGATTTGGAATTGTCATCGATGGTATATCGGGACATACGGCATATATTAAATTGTGGCATCATGTAAACGTGTATTTTAATTAAATAACTCGACCAACTATGTTCACTGCAACTAAATTGAGAAGGGGCATGATTCCAAAGGATAAGGAAGGGGAATGTTGAACATTGAGTCATGGGGGAAGAGCCATGTGTCACCACCTTGTTTGTTTGCTCATTTTCCCTTGTTTCATCCAACCACCACCGTAATTGTTCTGTTGATTAGTGGGGGCATCTATTTACTGGTAGAAAGACCACTACTACGCCATGCCTTCTCTCACTCTCCACAACGTGTGGATGGTATGCCCACTCTCTTGGATCGTGGTTGTTCATCTTCCTCATGCAGGGCGGGGATAAAAGGTATTACCATCCATTCTGTTGGGGTTCACCTTCCCTCTCTCACGCCGATTCCTGGTCTGTGGATGTGTCCCTTCCAGTCACGCAGAGAACCAATTTTCCTCCACCCATTATTTGACTGTGCATTGTTCCATCCTTCATGGTGGATCATGAGTTGTAGACTGCTGCAGTTTCCTCACTGATCGCTGGTTGCAGTCTCCTCCATGCATTCGTTGGTTGTGTTTTTCCCCTATGGTTCATCGCTGAACTTTGATTGTTGGCTACCTCTTTTCCCTCACGCACAGATTGAGAATCAGTTCCTTTCCCATTGTTGTCTATGTAATTTCTCTAGCGATTACCTTGAGGATCGGGTGCTGTGGGTTCATAGTTGTTGGTGGGTTATTGTTTTCCCACGATTGATTGGCTATGTTTTTCCCCTGTAAAAGCTTGAATAGTTGTTTGGATGCTTCAATGCAATGGTTTTGTCCTTGGACTGCATTGGAGTGGTGAATGAGGGCCTGAGGTGCTTGATAAACCTGGTGGATTGAGAACCACACAGGCAGAGCTACTGAGCTAGATTTCTTCTCCACAACCCATGAATAGCACTGGAATGGAGATCAAGGTCTGAGGGACTGCGTTGCAGAGAAGGGATTGATTTCCTTGTGTTGGGTGTGTGTGGGTGTTCTAGAAGCTAGGCTGGCTCTATTGTTGGTGTTTGTAGCTCTTCAATGAGCTCACCAGCTTAGTATTTAGCCTTTCCCGGCTCCTGGAAGGCCTGATAAACCCAACTTGGTTGGATTGGCTGATCTTTTGTTCGCCTGATAAACTCAATTGTGTTGGCTTGGATGAACTGTGTACCCTTGTGGTGTTGTTATCCTTGGCTATGTGTAAGCCTGTTAGTTCCTTATTCCTTGGGGAATCATGCTCGGCTTGGGGGTGGCAGCGTTGCTGAGAGATTAAGGAGCACGCGGGCCTACGGTTGGGTGGAATGTTGCAGCAACGTAGTTGGTTGCGGAACAAGTTCTTAATAAGATAAGTATTCTTACCTAAATTGCGTCTGCAATCATATTTACCGTTGATGAATGATGATATACATGTTAAATGCTGATCTGTATATGCATGAGTGTTGATTGATATGTTTTGCTTTTGTTGTGTATATGAATGATTATGCTTCGTAATATGTTTTATGTTTTAAGTATCATGCTTCAGTATTACATATATGTATGTTCATGTTTGTGGGGCTAGATGCCCGGATGAGTTGATGTATCATAGCGTCCTCTTTGCCGGTCGGAGGGTCGGGGATGTTACAACTGCCTACATTCAGTCACCATTAGCCTTTATTCTCTTGTTCGAAGGAAGTTGAAGCCTAAGTCGGCCATTCCTCAGTTGTATTGACTTTGCATGTCGGCCATTCCCTATACTATTACTGGTTCATGCACATCTTGTTTGAGTCCTTCCACATTATACAGCATTGTTGAGTACCTCATGTTGGTTGATGGGGGATTCCTTAATGCCCTCCTTCCAGCATATTTTATCCCATCGACTTCATATCATTTAATCTGGGATAGGAGTCTAGAGTCATTTGAGTTCCTTAATACTTACAGTCATCAATGGTAGGTTCTCTTGCCATCGATAGTTTTTGGGAATACATAAATGTCCCCTGATCGATGGATTCTTTCAAGTGTTTGACCTCAACACATCTATTCTCACTTGTTAGATTGCACTCTAATATCTTGATTCCCATTTTCATTATCGGTGGGTGATCTCATGTCTGTTAATGGTATACATCAATGACCGGTAATCAGACGATGGACTACTATGTTTGACCTCGACACCTCTATTCACGTAGTAGGACATGTACTCGTAGCGGTTTGTGTAGAAGACTTTCTAGATTGGTGGCATTCCACATATCCTACCGCCTTGATCGTGCCAGTGTTCATGAGATTTCAACTCTCGTGACTTGATTCCAGTGTATGTCAGATATCTTCAGCCCTTATGGAGATCTTGATCCATTGTATATCTTCAACTTTCATGGACATCTTGATCCTTTGTATATATTCATCATGGAGATTCTGATCTATTATATATTGTACGTGGCAATGACCACACATGTCACATTTTGTATATCATGCCTATTCATGGCCATTGTACTCTTATGTATCTGGGACTGCTATATGTATTTGCAGTCATATGCAGAGATTGATTATTGTACTATACTGATGGATGGATGGTTCTTCCACCTGGTTCTTCATCCCTCCACTTCTGGGATGGATTTATAATGTATTCCATCCATCATGTTACCCCTTTGACCTCACACATTAGAGGGCATCTGTTACAGTTGATTTTACCACACATGGTTGATCACACTTTTATGGCCTTCCATGTCCCTCTGCAGACTCTTTGGACCCCATGGACCATTATTGTATATTTGATGTTTCCAAGATCATCCCTAAAAACACTTATTATTTGTTGTACACGAATTTTAATCCCTTTCTCACGTACATACGCGGATATTACCCTTAAACCCGCATACATCAGGATGTGTGCATAAGTCCAAATGTTTCTGGAGTTTTCCTTTATGTGGATCTGAGTCACTTGGCTCTTTTCCTTCCATATGCCTCGAGATCACTCGGATTTGACCTTCCATTACCCCATTGAAGCACTATATAAGGAACCCCTTGGATACATTGAAGAGCAAGAAAACTATAACCCATTGTTGCTGCAGCTTGCTTGTACTTGAGTCTGCATCCCTGTGTCCCTTGGAGCACTTTGTGTTCTTCCCAATATTTCCTTTTCTTGTGAGATTTCTATCGAGAGATGGAGGATTGAGGTGGTGGAGGCCCAGGTGGAGGACTCGGTTTCTCCGGTTCGCATACGTGCCGACAGAGGTTGTCACTTATGTAATCTGTGATTTTATTAATAGAAATATATTTTCCTGTCCAATGATGTGCATTTAAATGAATATTGAATCCATGGATGTGTTTAACTATTTATGCATTATTGATTATATATGCTAGAGTAGGCCTAACACTATATTCTATAGCATGCTTGCCTTGTTTACTATTGTTGAGAGTAAATTGCTAAAGCAAGCGAGATTGGAAAAAGCTCAACGGGGATCTACTTCAACCGTCTGGAATAAGGTATGATTCGAGATCCTTTATTGTTAGATGTTTTATTTCTCTTGCATATTGGGAAGGGATTGATTTCTGCGGTTTCTCTATCTGTTGTGGTACACCCCAAGCCATAGGAAGTTTTCTCCGTAACAAAAAGTTATTTATTTTTTCTACTCATAACCCTAACTTAACCCAAATTTCAACATTTAGTTCATCACAATAATTAAGGAACAAGTCACATCACTATTTTTGTATCCAAGGAGAAAAAGGCATCCAAGGAAGGTACTCTTATAAAAGAATCACATTATACACTGTAGAAACTAGAAGGAAGAAGAGGGATCAAAAGAGAACTAAGGTAGTGGAGGAAGATAAGGAATAAACAATAAGCTTGATTCATATGGGAACCTATGACAATAGTCATTTAAAGCTGAAATAAAAGAGCCATTAATTGATGGCATCCCCTAACACCGAAAATACTAATAGATGGCATCCCCCATTTGTACAAAAGAAAATTTCCAAATTTACTAATATTATAATTTTATTAGATGGATATGTGTGTTGTAGAGAGCATGGATCCAATTATTCATATATTTCAAATACTAATTAAATCAACATCTAAGATGAATTTCATTTGTTAAAGGTGCATGGGTTTAATAATACCTAGAGTAGTGAAGTTGAAAAGTCAAAGGATACACACAATATTATATTTCTTGATGTTGAATTATATGGCATTGATAGGTCCTTATTTGAATTTTAGCTAACTATATATATTATTCGATTGACTAAAGGTAGAACCAAATAGGTACTTTTTATATATTTATTCGTCGAGTGAAGGAAGCTCAGGACAACAGAAGGAAATGTGTATGCATCTAGTAGATATTATAGGCAAAGAATGGCCAAAGGTGAATTGATCAAAAGAAAATTCCGTAGACGTATGGAATATTTTCTTGTCAAAGGAGGATCATGCTCCTACAATGATGAGAGCATAGGAGACATGGAGGTTCCATTCAAGTATCATCATTTGGTGAAACAATGGGTACCTAAGGAATTGCCTATGTTGGACACTGACCTCAGTGTCGATAATAGGATGTGACGCATTGTACCATCCTCACTACATGGCCTGGGGATATCTTCCATGAATGGAAAAACTATAAAATACAATACAGTGATTGAATTGATGGAGTATGTCGGACCATATTACGATTACAATGATTGGATTGTGTTGGTCTAGTACATGCGAAGTATGCAGAGATATGCACTCGATGCAAATTATATACATGTAAAAGACAACAATAAAAATAAGGGGACAACTATCTATATTGATGGAAGGCCTAAAGATTCAGGAAATATCGCATGGTTTATAAATAGCACACGACCCGGAACAAAAAAGAAAGAAACCAAATTACATATTTTAGGTAGGCGAAGGAAATCAGGTAGTTGTGTGTGCAATAAAAAGATAGATCCTGGGGAAGTGTTACAAGTGGATTACCATTTGAATCAAGTAGATACATCGAATAATACTATGTGGTTACTTTTGCAACACCTATTTAAGCAACCTATACTTATTGCATTATATTTTTTCTTAAATAATGTATTAAATATTTCGTGGTTCTAAATTTATTGTATTGTGGCAGACTGATCATGGGAAAGGAATTGCCTCAAAAAAAGAAAACATCTAACAATTTTGTTTTGCATTTAACATGGATTTTATTATTTGTCTATGTAATTTTATATTTGTGGCGATCAATTTTTTTGTTATCTTTATCGATTTCTTATATAATTTGTGGTTGTAATTATGTTATAACATGGCAGGATGATCGAGGAAAACAAATAGCCTCAAAACCGGTAAACAATCAACAATTTTGATTTACATTTACTATGAAATTTATTATTAGTTTGTATAATTTTAGTTGTCTAGCAATAAGTTTTTTTATCTTCAACATTTTTTTAAATATACCACGGTTATAATTATATTATAATGTGATAGGATGATCATGGAAAAGGGCCAGTCGTAGAACATGTAAACCAGTGACAATTTTGACTTACATTTACCGTGAATTATATTATTTGGTTATATAATCTTATTTCTATGCCAATCAACTATTCAATTTTTTAGAAAACTAAAATAACACTAATTTTGTTGAAATATGTAGTATGCAGGCCATGATGACCATGATTCTCTTGGAAAAGCGTATTTGTACTCATCCCTCGACCCAAAGGTACTAATATATAAAAAGATCAATAAAACCAACAAGGAACTTGATCACTTGTTAGACATTGTAGATCAAACTCCTGAAATCGAGGAAAGGATCTTTCAACTTATGACACAGCTTAACACATATAAGGTAATAACCATAATTTAAAGTGATATTTTTATTTTTAAAAACAATTATGATATTTTTTTTAATTTTACTTTCTTATACAAACAATTTTGCAACCTATGGATCATGTCATGCATGGTATCAGTAGTAGCGGGGCTACGCAAATTATACAGATTTTGTACATAGGAAATCGTATACCTACCAGGCTATTCAGTTCTCCACCTTCCACACCTGTAGTTAGTAACCATGACATGGACCCCCAAGAAGCCACACAACGAAGCTCTGGAGTTGCTAACATAGTTGAGGTTGATGATTTGGCCAATTATATGGTTTCATTTCCTGGATCAAGATGTGTTACTTCCATGGGGACCCTTTCAGGGAAATTTAAGGTCAATGATGACGGACTTCCATTAAAGCAAGTAAAACTTCTAGCTAATTTATAATATTTAATTTGTTTCATGTTTTCCATCTCAAACATAAATGTTTTACATTATTATTTTTAAATTAATGATGATATATTTTTTGTGTGAAGGAAGTAATGATTTTTATAGGCACTTGGATACCAAGGCATTGTTGATTTTTGGGCTCACCATATGCACGAGGTGGAATTCACAGAATTCCAAACTCAAAAAAGAACTTTTGGATTACCTTTAAGGTCTCTTTGGGGTGGACACATTTAATAGAGACACGATCAGCTCCACAGTTGTCTAACATTTAAATTATACATGCGACACTTATAGGGTTTGCTTGGAGAATAACCCTAGGTATGAGTGGCCTCTCATTATTCCAAAGAGGGAGTGGAAGAAATTAAGGACACAAAAGAGAAGAAATTAAGAAAAGAAGGAAAAACACCAACTGGTCCTGCAAGGTAAATTACATCTGAATTATTTACCTTCAATTTCATTTAGATCTTAAAAAAGTGTGGCGCATAAATTTACCTGAAAATTTTGATGATAGGTTTCCTGAGACTTCAAAGGAAATAAAAGCAATTATTTCCAAACATGGAAATCACAACCTAGGTTAGGGAGGCTACTTGAAGTTACAATCACAAATTGTAATTACCCAAATACCTTAAAAATATTATTTGTATTACCTTCCAACTTTTGGGTAACTGCAGCTAATAACATCAAACATACATACTCTTATGCAATGCAGCGCGACGACTTCAAAACTACAACCACAAAGGAAGACCTCAAGCTTGGTTATAGTTTTGGCTATCAAGTTGTCGTTGAACGACGTAGAATCTTGGGGTGGATCCCAAGATCCAGTGTCGAAGATAAGGTAAATAAAAATGAATCCACATTAACCTTTCATCACTTATTAAGAAAACATTTGTGTTTGATATTTTCCTTATAAAATTTAAAGTGTTACATATTTGTTTTAATCGTGGGAGTATAATTATGAACAAGCCCATAAGTAGTGAAGAGCATTGTGTTGATAGTGGAGTGCCTCCAAAATATGATGTTGTCGTGTAACCCCATGATGGTGCTACATTTACTGATCTCCATGACAGTAATATGGCTGGAACTTAATCATATATTTAATAATTTCGTAGTTATCGATTTTTTATTTCTTATTGTTTAACTTTTACATATAGGATTGTGTCCTTGAAAAGTTTATGGTTTAAATGGCAGATAATGTTGTAATCGAGGATCTTACAGTTAAAGATGAACATAGGGAAGCGATTGAAATGATTTCGGCCAATGCACTAGGTAAATAATTACATCGTAGAGATTTTTTTAACATTACTAAACTACTTCATTGATATTTAAAATTTTCCCTTATAAATTTAACATTTTTTGTTTTTCTAGGTGATGCCTCGTCGCAGCGTCTTCCACGTCGCGAGTATCATACCAGGCCTTCATTGCATGAGAGGACACAAGCAACAATAGCTTCTGAAGAGCACCCAGAAAATCAAGACGACATTGAAGATGATGAATTACTTATGAAGTATAGGAAGAAGACTAAGAATGTTTGATGAAGTATGATTGCACCGAGAGAAGCGAGGTGCTCTCCAGCCCAGTATGGAAGAGATCCTGTCATGTTGGTCACGTTATGCTAGGAGACATAAATAAAAAATAAAAAATGAAAAATATAAATTACATAAAAAAAACTAGCATAGATCCATTTTAAACCCAGATCTATCAAGTATCCAGAAATTGGATTCCTCTGGGTGCTTGATAGATTCGAGTTTAAAATAGATCTATGCTAGTATTAATATAATTAGATAGACAGATGTACTATACTTGGAACATCTTTTGGATGATATAAATTATTTATAAAACTATATTGTTTTGCATTTGCTTATCAATGAATTCTTGCATACTTTTTTTTACATTGCCTTTGAATGAGTTATTCCATACTTTTTTGTACCAATTAAGGTAAAATATGAAATATAGATGGCTAGTACTTAATTATGTTCAAAGCAAAAGGAAATCAAATAACTTTGTACCTTATTTTATCTCAACGTTCTTTCTTAGCATTACAATTACGTTTATCAAATTTGGATATGTTTAATGCATATTTTCTAGTAGAATATAGATTTGGTATTGTGGAATTGAGAGATATGTGAGTGGGGGAAGGGGCCATAAGAGATTATGCCTTCACGTGGTTGGCCATGTTCGGTACAGAATAATTTATTTGAGCCATTTAATCTTGGAGCATACCTCCCTCGATCAAACGAAGCACCATCAAAGTCAATGTTGACTTCGTTGTTGCTTCGGATCAAGGGAGGTTTGCTCCAATATTACATGGCTCCAATAAATTATTATTGAAACCAAGAGGACATTATTCATGAGTGTTAGTTTGTTCCATTAGGTTTTTATTTTTTTTTATCGACTAAATCCATGTTTGAATCCATGATGATGAGGGGCTAGTCCAAAAAGAAGGCTTAAAAGGTGATAGGAAGCATTGTAAAGGTACTATGTTGGCATTCTCATAAAAATGCATCTTAGACTAGTAAATAATGGTACAAATATCACTTGTATTGATTTTGTATATATCTATGGAGGTTGAATGATTTGGCACTGCATGTACTAGACAAACATAATGGAGGTTGAATGAGTTGTGATGAGGGGACGTATGTTGTTTCCAATTTTATTCCAAATTATGTTCATGTTATGTATATCATGCCATATTATGTTCATGTTATGTATTTCATTCCAAATTATGTTCATGTTACTCTATATTTCACAACTCATGTACAGTTCCACGCCCATGAAAGTAGAAATTTTTTTCCCCAAAATCAAATATGTAGCAAGCATAGACTGTTTGTGTAATACCCCCTGATTTAATATTTTCGAATTCTGCTGGAAAATACTTTGATTATTATTTTATTATTCTTTGACAGGAGGTCAAGAATAAAATATTTTTGGTAATAAAACATTCCTTATTAATAAAAATGGTTGAAGGAGAACACAGGTGGAAATAGATGTTGAAAGAGTGTTCGTTGACCCACAAGAGGGAAATGACAAGTGGCTGAGACCACTGAGTGAGAACTCAAGATGCAAGGGGAATCATCCCCAAAAATAAAGTTTGGACTACTAGTTGAGTTGCTAAAGAGTAGGAGGCTCATAAATGACCAATTCCGAGGAAAAATACTATTTAATAGTATGTCCATGAGCAGTAGGAGGCTAGCATTGGATGGGGATTAACATCTATGTAATGCAAGAGATGGTGCATTAAGATATTTTTCTGTTGTGGTTCATCAAACATGCTCGAGTTTCTGGAGCAAGTAAATTGGTTTTTCTAGGAGTTGGTTGGGAGGAACAGCTTCTCCATTTGTGTTTTCCCAGCATTGGTGCCAGGTTCCTACTCTATTTCTCATGAATGATTTAGATGCAGTAGGATGTATATGTGAAATGCTAAATTGCAAACTATATTGTTTTTACGCATGTTGTAGAACCATTATCCGGGTTTTGTAAATTCTAGATCTGTACAAGGTTAAATTGTTCTCAACGTATCCCAAATTGGGAATTCATACATGTATCCATGATTGTTAGTAATGAACTACTGTAGCAATTGTTATGTAGTTCTGATTTGAATTACTTAGGTCTGCCTGTCACTAATATTTTATACTGGAATGATTTAGAATTTATGAATCTGCATCTAATAGATCGGAACCTTTGTTTTTTACACGGTATCAGATGTTACCACTGTGTATTTCCTTCTGAATTTGATTATGTAATTCTTTCTTAATTCTGCATTACGATTTTAGGTGTCGAATGAATTTTAATTCTTGTTTACAGTTTAGATCTGAGTTATACAAATATGGCGGTTGAAATTGTTTTGCATAGAGAAAAATCGTATTTTTAACTATACAAATCCTATAATCAAGTTAGCGCAGTCGGTTAAATGCTCCCAAATCTTTATCAGTCAGCGGAAGAAACTTATGGTTGCAAACACCAAGATAAGTTTCCAAATCCAGTTAACTTAAGGTGGTTTAAACCCCAAATCAACCAGAAACCCTTGAATCCACAGTTAAACTTCGATCCACAAAACTAGAAGATTAACGGTCCAAATCTAACCAGATCGACAATTCACAGAAGTGCGAAAGAAGGATCTTTGGAAGTTCCAAAGAGTTGAAAGGAAAGTAGACTTCCACAATCCACGGGGTTAGACGTTGATTCCAAGTTTACAAGATCAACGATCTAGATCTAATCTGCAAAGCAGATCAACGGCTAATGTTAGCCGTGAATTTTCATTGGAAATCCATACAAAAATTCATATCAATGGTTAGGATTTAAACCGTAAAATAGATCTACGGTCAAGGTTGTTTTCCGCAAGGATCAACGATGCGAAAAGTCAAAGAAATTCCAAGTGTTTGTTTTATGATGTTTCTAACTTTCGAGTTCTGCAACGGAAGGTGGAAAGTGAAAGGCAGAACACAGAAAGTTCAAGTGATCATTTTATGAAGTTTATGACTTTCGACGTACGCAATGGAAGGCGAATAGAAAAAACTCTAAGTAATTATGTTATGAAGTTTCTGACTTCCGACGTCCGCAGCGGAAGGCGGAAAGCAGAAAGTCTAAGTAATTGTGTTATGAAGTTTCTAACTTTCGACGTCTGTAGCAGAAGGAGAAAATAAAAAATTCTAAGTGATTGTGTTATGAAGTTTCCGACTTTCAACGTCCGCAGTGGAACGCACAAAGCGGAAGGCAGAAGCCGAAATCCCAAGTGATTGTTTTATGAATTTTTCGACTTTCGAGGTCTGCAACGAAAGGTAGAAGGCGAAATTTCAAGTGATCGTGTTATAAAGTTTCTGAAAGCGGAATACGTAAGGGGGAAAAGTTGAAGGCGGAAAGCAGAAATTCCAAGAGATTGTTTCATGAATTTTCCAACATCCAAGGTCCGCGGTGGAAGGCGGAAGGTGAAAAATCAGTTTAATGTAGAAATGTCTATTGTGGTTGCAAAATGGATCTACCATTGGCAGAACGACTGTTACAGGGGTCCTTACCCATGAGGATGTTTATACAAGGATGAATTGGACCAATTAATATGGCCAAGGTGTCTTTTTATTTGTTTTCTTTCATAACAGTTGGGTATTTTTATTAATGCGTCTGCAAATATATGGATATAAAGAAATTTTTTTTATATTTATTTTTGCGGTATGTTACACATGGTATCAAAGCATGGTATTCAGCACTAGGCCTGAATAGGCTCAACACAAAACTGCTATAGAAAACAGAAAACTAACTCATTTTATTTTGTCTTGAAAATTCTCTTACACAGCAAAGAGAAGTACAAATATTTTTGTAGGAAATATGGCAGATAAGGGAATGTCTATAGAAGAGGAACGTCACCCGAAGCAACCCTTAAATGAAGAGGGTAATCTAAGGGATGGATAGTTTTGGGTAGATCTAAATGAAAGTCAGGACAATAAATCTGAGTTAAAAAGGATTGTGAATGAACTAAGATCTTAATTAAGAAAGGTTAAGGAAGATAATGAGCAAATTTTGAAGGCTCAAGAAGAACTGGACACTATCATGTTAGCAAAAATACATAATGAAGAAAAAGATAAAAATAGGAATTTTGATCAGGAACTGCCTAAAACTGCCCCGTACAATAAACGTTAGGGTAGGAAGCTGTAATTTTCCATCCATAACTCTAACACTTAAAGTGAAGAGTTAGTTAAACATCACAGAAAAATTCATGAGTCAA
Source organism: Pseudotsuga menziesii (assembly GCA_001517045.1). Taxonomy (NCBI): domain Eukaryota; kingdom Viridiplantae; phylum Streptophyta; class Pinopsida; order Pinales; family Pinaceae; genus Pseudotsuga; species Pseudotsuga menziesii. Next base: position 162,006 of record LPNX011207308.1, read on the forward strand.
GTGAAATCCGTGACAAAAATAAAATGAAGAAAAAGTACAGACTCTATGAGGAAATATTTGGGGAGTTCAAAAAAATCAAACCACCCATGTTTAATGGGGGAATTGAGAAGGGCGAGGAGGCAAAGGCCCGACTGTCCAGTATGAAAAAATACTTCCAGATATATAATTACTCAGATGAGTTGAAAGAAAAAATGGCCTTTTATAATCTGACCGGAAAGGCAGATATTTGATGGCAAGATATCAAGAAAGTTAAAGGTATAAAATAAAGGTATGTAACCTAGAAAATTTTTAAGAAGTTGTTTAAAATAAAGTATTTATCTGAACAGTATTATGAAGAAAAAGTGAAGGATTTTTATTAAATAAGGTTAGGGGCCATGACAATGAAAGAACTCTGTAGTAAGTTCTTAGGCTTACTTCACTATGTCCCCTACATAATTGATGAGAAGCTCGAGATACAACGTTTACTTAGTTGTGTGTCCCTCGTGTTTAAAGAATATATTGAATATGACAATCCCAAGACACTAGAGGAAGCCATGAGGAAGGCCAAATTCTATTTTGACCAAAAAATAAATAAAAGAGAAAGTACACCAAATTGGAAAAATTAAATATATTTCCTTTAGGATCTTATGATCTGTTGATAGGAATGGATTGGATTGAAGATCATAAAATTTTGCTAAACTGTTTTGATAAAACATTTACATGTATTGATGATAATGGAAATAATATAAAAGTAAAAGGAATTCCTAGGAAGGTAACCATTAGAGAATATATGCTCTGCAAATGAAGAGATCAGTAAGAAAGGGATGTAAGGTATTCAAAGTATATATATTGAATGATAAGCAAAATGATTTAAAACCTAAAATGGAAGACATACATGTTTTAAAGGAGTTCGAAGATATTTTCTCGAAAGAAATCCCTAAACTTCCTCCAAAAAGGGATATAGACTTCATAATCGATCTTATACCTAGAGCGGTATCGGCATCGAAATATCCACATCGAATGAACATAATCAAACTCATAGAACTAAAATCACAGTTACAATAACTAATTGATAAAAGGCACATTTGACCAAGTGTGTCTCCCTAGAGAGCACCGGTCTTGTTTGTGAAAAAGAAAGATGTTACACTATGATTATGTATAGATTACAAAAAATGAAATAAAATAACCATTAAAAACCAATACCTGCTTCCCTGGATAGATGATCTGTTCGATCAATTCCGCGGGGTAACTATCTTTTCAAAGATATATTTAACATCAGTTTATCATCAAGTGTGAATAAAGGATGAAGACATTTTTAAAACAGCATTTAGGACCCCTTACGGTCACTATGAGTTTGTCGTGATGCCCTTTGGGTTGACAAACGCACCTACTGTGTTCATGTGTTTAATGAACAACATCTTAAGCAACTATCTAGATAAATTTGTTGTTGTCTTCATTGACGACATATTGATCTACTCTAAGAATGAACAAGAACATGAAGAACATCTAAGAATAGTTTTGCAAGTTTTAAGAGAACAACAACATTATGCAAAGTTCAGTAAGTGTGACTTTTTCAAAGACAATATTCAATACCTGGGACACGTTGTGTCCAAGGAGGGAATCTCAGTTGACCTAGAGAAAGTAAAGGCCATCATTGAATGGATAGTTGCAAAAAATGTATCTAACATCATATCATTTATGGGAATTACTAGATACTACAGGAAGTTCATAGAAGTCTTTTCTAAGATTGTCTATCCCATAACTTCTTTGCAAAAGAAAGGAATAAAGTTAGAGTGGACTAAAAAGTGCGAGGAAAGTTTTAACAAATTAAAACACCTGTTAACCATCGCCCCAATCTTAAAAATTGTTGATCCATTAAAGGATTTCATCGTATGTTTCAACGCTTGCAATGAAGGGTTAGGTGGAGTATTACTACAAGATAATTATGTTGTAGCTTATGAATCCATAAAACTAAAAGATCATGAGAAGAGTTAGGTGACATGTGATCTAGAACTCGCTGCTATAATCCACTCCTTAAAAATGTGGTGACATTACTTAATTGGGAGAAAGTATTAACTTATGTTAGACAACATAAGCCTTAAATATTTATTTGATCAACAAAATTTGAATGCAAGACAAGCCAGATGGTTGTCCTTTCTAAGCGAGTGTGACTTCGAAATAAAGCACATAAAGGGAAAAGAAAATAAAGTAGCATATGCTTTGAGTCAGCATGTGAATTTTCTGTGTGCGAGCAACAGCTATGAATCTGATCTAGGATATTAGATTTTAAGTACTGGGAATTTTGATGGAGAAAATCAGAGGTTAAAAGAAAAGACTGTTAAAAATGAACAAGAACAAGTAAAAATAAACTTTAACCTAAACCAACAAGGACTATTGTTGTATAAAAATAGGTTGTATATACCTAACATAAAAGAAATTAAATTTCCATTCATGGATAAATTGCTTAAAAGACCCTATTTCGGGCACCTGGGGTATCAGAAAGGATTTCTTTTGGCCAAACATGAAGAAGGATGTGGCTGAATACTTAGCTCGCTGCTTGGAATTTCAACAAGTTAAAGAAAAACATCAACATATCGCAGGATTGTTGCAGCCACTACCCATTCCATAATGGAAGTGGGAGACCATCAGTATGGATTTCATCACCGGATTGCCCAAGAATTTCAGACAACATGATTCCATCATGGTTGTGGTTGACAAATTAAGCAAAGTAACTCTTTTTTCACCTGTCAAATCTACCTACAAAGTTGTTAATATTGTAGACATATTCATGAAAGAAATATTCAAGTTACATGGCATAACAAAAGTGATAGTCTCGGATAGAGACACGAAATTTACAGGTAATTTTTGGAAGGCCCTATTTAAAGGCTTGGGTACCCAGTTAAATTTCGGTACTACATATCATCCACAGACGGATGGGAAGACTGAAAGAGTAATCTAGTTTCTAGAGGACATGTTAAGAATGTAGGTTATGTAAAAACCAGGTAAGTGGGAAGACTATCTACACTTGGTTGAATTTGCTTATAAAAATAATTTCCAAGTTTCTGCAGGTATGAGTCCATTTGAAATTTTATATGGGTGTAAGTGTAATACTACAATCTCATGGAGCATTCACATTGATATATTAATGTTAGGACCTTATTTATTAGAAGATATGGAACTAACCGTGAAACGGGTACAGCAAAACTTGAAAGTTTCTGAGGACATGAAGAAATGTTATGTTGACTTAAAAAGAACCCATAGAGAGTTCCACGTGGGTGATCATGTATACATAAAGGTAAATCCCAAGAAAAATACCTTGAGATTGGGCAAGTGCAATAAATTGGGACCCAGGTATTGTAGGCCATTTGAAATTCTAGCTAAAGTAGGGCCAGTTGCATACCAGTTAGCCCTACCACCCAGTATTAAAGTACATAATGTGTTTCACGTTTCTATATTGAAAATATGTGTTCATGATGTTTCTCATCTGATTGACTGGAATGTGATCCAGGTGGAACCATAGGGAGATTTCCAAGTGGGACAGGAGCGCATTCTCGAGAGAAATTTTACTCTGAAACCATACCATCAGAGAGGTAAAGGTGTAATGAAATCACCTTAGTCCGGAAGAAGCTACTTGGGAGCTGGAAAGTAATATGCAGGAGGCATATCCAAGCTTATTCCAAGAGGTTGACATGGATGAATAAAAACAAAGGTTATAACACCAAGGACTGTGTTATCTTTTAAGGTAATGTGTATGTAATACCCCGTGATTTAATATTTTTGAATTCTTATGGAAAATACTTTGATTATTATTTTATTATTCTTTGACAGGAGGTCAAGAATAAAACATTTCATGTAATAAAATAGTTGTTGAAAGAGTGTTCGTTGACCCACAAGAGGGAAATGACAAGTGGTTGAGACCACTGAGTGAGAACTCAAGATGCAGGAGGCACCATCCCCAAAAATAAGGTATGCACTCCTAGTTGAGTTGTTAAAGAGAAGGAGGCTCATAAATGACTAAGTCCGAGGAAAAATACTATTTAATAGTATGTCCATGAGAAGCAGGAGGCTAGCATTGGACGGGGATTAACATCTGTGTAATGCAAGAGATGGCGCATTAAGATATTTTTCTCTTTAGGTTCAGAGAACGAGCTTGGGGGTTTTGGAGCAAGTAAATTGGCTGCTTTGCTATTTGGTTGGGAGGAACAGCTTCTCCACTTGTGTTTTCCCAGCATTGGTGCCAGGTTCCTACTCTGTTTCTCATGAATGGTTTAGATGCAGTAGGATGTATATGTGAAATGTTAAATTGCACAGTGTACTATTTTTATGCATGTTGTAGAACCATTATCCAGGTTTTGTATATTCTGGATCTGTACAATGTTAAATTGTTCTCAACGTATCCCCGATTGGGCATTCATACCTGTATCCATGATTTTTAGTTATGAACTATTGTAGCAATTATTATTTAGTTCTGAGTTGAATTAATTAGGTCTTCCTGTCATTGATCTGTTATATTGGAATGATTTAGAATTTAAGAATTTGCATCTAACGGATCGAATCCTCTATTTTTACAAAGTATCAGATGTTACTGCTTTGTATTTCCTTCTGAATTTGATTTGTAATTCTTTCTTAATTCTGCATTACGAGTTTAGGTGTTGAATGAAGTTTAATGCTTGATTACAATTTAAATCTGAGTTATACAAATATGGCGGTTGAAATTGTTTTGCATAGAGAAAAAATGTATTTTTAATTGTACAAATCCTATAAGCAAGTTAGTGCAGTCAGTTAAATGTTCCCAAATCTTGATCAGTCAGCGGAAGCAACTTATGGTTGCAAACACAAGGATAAGTTTCCAAATCCAGTGAACTTAAGGTGGTTTAAACCCCAAATCAACTAGAAACCCTTGAATCCATAGTTAAACTTTGATCCACAAAACTAGAAGATTAACAGTCGAGATCTAACCCACAGCAAGATCGACAGTTCACAGAAGTGCGAAAGACGGATATGTGGAAGTCCCAAAGAGTTGAAATGCAACCCAACTTCCACAATCCGCGGGGTTAGATGTTTATTCCAAGTTTATAATATCAACGGTCAAGATATAATCTACAAAGCAGATCAACAGCTAATGTTAGTCTTGAAGTTTCATTGGAAATCCATACAAGAATTGAGATCAACGGTCAGGATTTTAACCGTAAAAGAGATCGACAGTCAAGGTTGTTTTCCCCAAGGATCAATGGTGCGGAAAGCTGAAGAAAGTCCAAGTGTTTGTTTTATAAAGTTTCTGACTTCTGATTTTCACAGCAAAAGGCAGAAAGCGGAAGGCGAAACGCAAAAAGTTCAAGTGATCGTTTTATGAAGTTTTTGACTTTCGACGTCCGTAGCGGAAGGCGGAAAGCAAAAAGTATAAGTAATTATGCTATGAACTTTCTGAATTCCGACATCTACAACGGAAGGAAGAAAGAAAAAAGTCTATGTGATTGTGTTATGAAATTTTTGAATTTTGACATCTGCAGCGGAAGGCGGAAAGTAGAAAGTTTAATTAATTGTGTTATGAATTTTTCAACTTCCGAAATCCACAGCGGAAGGTGTAAAGAAGAAAGTCTAAGTGATTTTGTTATGAATTTTTCGACTTTAGACGTCTACGGAGAAACGCGGAAATCGATAGTTCAAGTGATTGTTTTATGAATTTTCTAACTTATGAGGTCCGTAGCGGAAGGTGGAAGATGAAAGTTCAAGTTATCGTGTTATGAATTTTCTGACTTACGAGGTCTGCAGCGGAAGGTGAAAGGAGGAAATCTAAAAGTTCAAGTGATTATTTTATGAAGTATCTAACTTCCGAGGTCTGTAACGAAAGGCGGAAGCTGAAAGTTCAAGTGATGGTTTTATGAAGTTTTCGACTTTCGAGGTCCGCAACGGAAGGCGGAAAGCCAAAAGATCAAGTGATCGTCCCATGAAGTTTCTATTTTTCGAGGTCCGCAACGGGAGGCGGAAAGCTGAAGACAGAGGGGCGGAAAGCGGAAGGAAGAAAGCAGAAAGTCCAAGAGATTGTTTCATGAATTTTCCAACATCCGAGGTCCGCAACAGAAGGCAGAAGGAGAAAACTCAGTTTAGTGCGGAAATGTCTATTGTGGTTGCAGAATGGATATAACATTGGCGGAACGACTGTTACAAGGGTCCTTACGCCTGAGCATGTTTAAACAAGGATGCATTGGACCAATTAATATGGGCAGGGTGTCTTTTTATTTGTTTTCTTTCATAACAGTTTGGTATTTTTATTAACGTGTCTGCAGCTATATGGATATAAAGAAAGAAAAATTAGATTTTATTTTTGAGGTGTGTTGCAGTTTGAAACCAATCTATAAGGGTAGTCATCCAAAATGAACCAATTCTTACTGCTTGAAAACCTCAAACATGTTGATGTCACTTATGTAAGTAGGCTAGAAGTGAAATAAATGACTCATCAAGGCCTAATGTTATCTAATGTTAAAATTATGGTTAGGTTAGTGTTTGAAGGAGAAAATACGACGAGAGTAGTAGTAAATCTAACAAGACAAATTTAAACATATTTTTCATCTCTTTCAACTTTAACACTCCCTAATGATCATTGCGTTAATCTCTAATAATAACCTATTAGATAATGGTTCCATGGTGTCTTACTCCATATATATTGTTGATTATTTTGTCCTCTTGCTTGATCATTTTTGTGTAGATATCCTTGTATTTCTTAAAAACTTTAGTGGAAATGAGGGTGTCAATGTGGTTTCATCTTTCAAGGTTTTCCTTCATTTTACATAGAATAGCCTTGTTTTTAGAGATAATGGAATTCTCTATCCTCTTTTCTTGGTATTGTATTACTCTATGCTTTGATATAATAACATCATATTTGACATGTACATCCTCAATATAGAGCTTAACTTTTTCAAGTGTAGGTTAGGTGCATTGATCATGTTAAGTGTTTTGCTTATGTGCATGGGTTAGGTGTGTAGGTAGGTTCATAGCTTATTGTGCCACTTTTGTTAGGAATGTGGGTTAGTTGTGTGTGTGTGTGTGTGTGTTTAGGTGAATAAGTTAGATGTGTTAATTTTTTCAACACTGAAAAAAAAAAACTATATTTTAATTAAAATATGTGTCTAAAAATAGGAAAATACACATTTTATAGTCATGGAAATGCAAATATGGACTAGTGTTGGTCACTGTTAGTCCACAATATAATAACATGCCCAATAGTTGATCAAAAGTAAGACCCAAATCATTTTTTAAAAGTCCAAGCATGTACTGATAAATTACTACGAGCAGGAACTCGACCAAGTGCATCAATTAACAGGTAATTGCACCCTAATATTGGTTCAAAAAAGAACAAAAAACAAAAACTAATCATTCAGCCAAGAATACATGTGTTAGTTATGTGCATAATGGTGTCATTTATGTGTATAAATAATATACTTGGCTAGGTGCATACATGGTTACATACCTAGGGTATCTATGTACATTGCTTAGGTGCATGAGTTAGATTTGTGAGTGGGTGCATAGGTTTTGTGCATTGCTCATTCTAGGTGTGTTTCTTATTTGTATAGATGTCTGAGACATTTAAGTGTAGTATGGTTTAAGGTGCATATGTTAGGTGTGTTGTTTATATGAGGTGCATGACTTATGTATTTGAGTGTGCGTGTTATGTATGTTGTTTATAAACATGGTTTAGGTTCATGAATTACGTGTGTGGGTTAGGGAAATTTTTACATGCGTGGATAACTGAAATATGGGTTAAATGTGTTAGTTTTAACAAGCATGTCATTTATCAACATAGGTTTTGGGGATAGGTGTGTAATTCGATGCATAGGTTATGTATCTCGCTTATATACTTGGAATAGGTGAATGGGTTGTTAGATACATGGTTTTCATGCAAGATATAAATCCTCTATATTCACGGGTGGGTGCATATTTAAGGTGCACCACTCATGTTATGTGTGTTTCTTATGTGCATGGTTGTGTGGGGTAGGTGCATATTTTATAAGATGTGTCATTTATACTAGGTGCATCATTTAGGTGAAGAAGTGCATCAATTGCATATGGGTTGGGTGCATGGTTTTTCCATGTGCATTATGTGTCAACATTAATATCATTCGTTTGATGTGTGTTTAGGTGCACATAATATATGCATTACCCATGAGATTTGTATTACTTATGTATATGGTCGTGTGGGTAGGCGAGCCTAATGATTAAGAACATGTGTTTCCTCCTAGGATTTCATAGGTTCAAATACAAAGGGAGATACGGAATTTAAACCTATGAATACTTTAGTAATCAAATCATAGAGCGGAGGGGGGAGGGGGGAGGGGGCCAGGTCCCACAAACAAGGGGGGAACATACACCAAATTGACATCTAGCTAGGTTGTGATGTAGCTAATTTGTTAGTATTTCCTTAATCATACAGAGTGTCAAGCTTGAGAGGTAATTATTGTGGGGAAGAGGAAGTGATCTACTTCATTTTTAAATAGGTGGTATTCCTCTAAACACTTGAAATTTTTGAGAATTAAACCATATACCTAATCAATGATTTCCAAAAAATATGGAAGATGTGATGAATAACCTTAAGAATACCTCATACAACATATATTGGAAATATTTAAAATAAACACTTCAAGTAATATATGTATATATACTAAGCACAAACTCCCAAACAAGCATACTAGGAAGTGCTTGATTACTTCTACATTTAAAGAAAGGAAAACTATTAAGACTTTATCAAATAAATATGTCTAACTAAAATGTCCATGCCTCCTAAATATTGTTGTAGATACAGATAACTTGTATTTATAATAAATGGAAATAAAATAAATCATAATAGTAGGTTGTAACGTCCCTACTTGGAATTTTGGAGAAAAGTGCAATTTGGGCAATTTTTGAGCTTTACTAGTCAAGACTGTAGGGGGTTCCAACTGACTACAAATGGTCTCTGATTTGAGATGAAAGGGTGTGATGAGAATTATAACATCCAAATATTACCTATGAACACTTTTCATCTTACTTTAAGCTTCTGAAACTTTTTTTGGGGCTAATAAGAAAAAGTGCAAATTTCCTAGGAAATTGAGGTCAAATCCCCTTAGTGGTGGAGGCCAATTTGGCTCTCCAACTCAAGTACGAACCTCAAAAATTTAAGAACAGAGTATGGGTATGAATATAAGACAAATTTATATAGTTAATCATGTTTGTTAATCTATGAAAACTGATTATTAACTGCAACATTTGTATGGTAACTTTCATGGAAATTTTTCAAGCGGAAATTGCATTACTAGCTCAAATTTGACACATGAAAAGTAAAATAGATGGTTCAAAGAGTAACATGAAATATAGGGGTAATTAACAGTATATAAATGTCTGTCCAAAAAACCTCAAAACAGAGAAAATTCCTCATACAAAACTGATATAAAACTCCTTCAAGATTGAAGCCAAATTCATGAAAACTAATGATTCAATGGCATGAAAATACAAGCTTTTGACACATGAGTTTCTTGGATTTCGAGATACGAATCATATGGAAATAAAATTATATATCCATAAATCGTATATTTTTTACCAAAAATCATCAAACTCAGAGAATAACCCTCATACAAATCTGATATAAAACTTCTTCAATATGGAATCCAAATTCATGAAAACTAGTGATTCAATCGCATGAGAATGCAAGCTTTCAAACATGATTTTCTTGGATTTAGAGATACATATCATATGTAAATTACAGTACAAACTCATACATAATATATTGCTTCCACAAAATCATCAAACTCAGAGAATAACCCTCATACAAATCTGATATAAAACTCCTTCAAGATAGATTCCAAAATCACGAAAACTAGTGCTTCAATGGTATGAGAATGCAAAATTTTCACACATGAGTTTCTTGGATTTATAGATGAAAATAATATGGACATGAAAGTATGGAGTCATACATCATATATGGATACCCCAAAATAATTAAACTCAGAGAGGAACCCTCATACAAATGTATATAAAACTCCTTCAAGATTGAAGCCAAATTCATGAAAACTAGTGATTCAATGATATGAGAATGAAAGCTTTTCATGCATGAGTTTCTTGTATTTAGAGTTACAGAGAATATGTACATTAAATTACATATACATAAATAATATACCCAATATTGGGCATCAAATGGACTTAGAAAAGAGCAAGCACCGCTCCAACAAGTGCGCCATCAATATGAGAGTGTGGGAAAATGTAGAAGAAGGAATGAGAGAATGGGGAGATATATGAGAAATAGAGTTGTATATAAATTCAAACTACAACTAAACACCATAAATCATCTCCATTTATATTTATTAATTTACTATCCATCAACCAACTTGGAAATGAATCTGACTCCCTTGAAATTGGTTCAAGCAGGGAGAGTAAACACGCACCGTGCAATGGACAAGCAAAAGCTCTATAAAATGAAAAATAAAAATTAACAAATGATAAGAATATTCTCAATTTAGACTTTCTCCTCATTTAATAACCTCATTATCCTCCTTTCCCTCCAATAAACTCGAATTACCTTCCCATTGGTTCATTAACTTGAATTAGTGTTAATCTAGGTCATTAAATTAACCCAAGTGACACTTGTCTTGACTTTGCTTGCTCTCCCTTCATGAAACTCAACTTGGGACCTTTAATGAAGCTTAATGGGGACCTAAAAACACATAATTCTCCTTATTAGGTCTATTTTTATCTCTTACATGTCATAGACGTCATAGAATATGTCATAGTTGTAAGAGAATTTGTCATAAGTGTAATAGGGTGTCATATAGTTGTCATAATTGTCATAGAATCTTTTCATTGCTTAAATTTATCCCATTACTCTTCATCTTCCACCTTGGAATTAAATCCTTCCTTCGGATTCAAATTTCACGATGATGTCATGTGTAAATGAGGAATAATTCCTCATGTAGACCCCACACATCCACTTATGTTCTCCTATGGCCAAATAGGACCCATTTGCACTTCATTTTGGAGAATTTAATATTTATTCCATCATTTATTGACCCATTTTCCACCTTCCTCAAATATGGGTTTGAATTTACATGTGAAACTATAGGACTTGGGGTTATATATCAATAGTTTGTTTTTTCTACATAACCCTTAGGATTTGGATAGGCCAATTTAATTGTTTATTTAAAAAATATTTAATTGGAGACATGACAGCCATCCCCACCCAATATTGCTTATCCTCAAGCAATTTCAAACATGTATTTTGAAGAACCTTCTTTCCTTCCAAAACTTTGCTTCAAACCTTAGCTGCAAATTGAGTAGTGGCACCCATGTACTACAATTGTGTGTTTCCAAAAGTAAATATGTGTGGATATTTGCATATGAATATATCATGTGACGTCACCACTAACACCAAAAGGATTAATCATATCCATAAAAACAAAATTTGCACAAATAATATTTACCTCCTTCATATTTGGAAACCTTTTCTTAATTTTCAACCCTTTTTTGTGCACTGTATAATTCTTTGAAGTTGCAACTAAGTTTCCAAACTTTGAGTTTTCAAGATTCCAAGAAAGTTTCAAAGAGGAAACACCATGCTTTATTTTGCACTAATCTGATTACAATCACATTCTCAAGTGGTGACTCAATCCCAATACCTCTTGCTACCCCCAAAATTGAAACCAATGAGACCAAAAACAAAACAAAAATGATCCCAAGGTCCCATTTCTTGTATTGCACTCCAACAAATAGGAGTTCTCTCCAACCCATACCATTAGGAAAGAGAATTCTTGGATCCCACTTCTTTTCATGCATCCTTCCAAACATCATGATCAACAAGAAGAGTACATCATCAAGAGGGATGGAAAAATCATAATACACTAGTGGAATTTTATCACTCCCACTGCAAAACAAATTTTTTGTGCAACTCTCCCAAAAAGAATGAAAATATGGAATGTAAAGACAAATAAAATTGAGTCTCTTCAACAAGGCATGAAAGTGCACATCATTATGACTCATACTTAAATGACATAAGAAGGCAACCTCAAAGAACCATGGATTCCCATGCAACTGCTTACAAAAGAAAAATGGTGTGTTCATGAGGTCTCTACAAATGCAATCAATAATTTCACCCTTGTGAGTGTTCAAATACAAAATGTGTCTACTCACCCAATTAATGGATGAAAAATCACTTCAAATGAAAGGTCCAAAAGGAAAGATTGAGGCTTCCCCAAGTTCACAACTCCAATGGATCAACTCTCTGCCATTGGTTCCACTAAAATGGTTAAAGTGGATGAGATAGGAATCAAATTGTGTAAGTGAATGCCTCTATTGCGTATGTAATGGATATGGTTATTTAATCAATTTGTCACAAACAAATGTGGGATCCTCCTGCTCCTCGGGTGGCACGAAAAAAAAATATTTCACTCAATTTTCATCCCCAATTGATGTGGCTGAAAAAGAAGTAGGGAATGAAGAATTGTTAACCAACCTTACCACTTTGAAACTATTACCCATCAAACTTTTGAATGCATATTCTCCATCATTAGCTAGTCCATTTTTTGTGAGATTGTGTGCCTCCTCCAAGGCTCTACAACTCTCAACAAGAGGCGACTCATAATCCCTTTGAACAAGAACAAGTGCTTGGTTCCCTTTTTGTTTGAATGTATCATATTCAAGCACTTGCATATCAACATGTAACTCATGTTACACCACCACATAAGATTCCTCCTTTTTAACATAAATGCTTTCATACATTGAATGACTATTTGATATGTAGGAGGGTGTAAAGGACCCTTGCAACCTCTCTTGAAGTTGCTCAATCTGTATCATATATTTTTGGAGTGCATTTTAGGTGGACTCCAACTCATTTGAGAGCTTGTAACTATCTTATAAATTCTTCAAGGATTGTCCATGATACAAACCAACAAGCTCAATTAAATAATCTCTATCAAAAATGAAATTCAAAAAATTACCTTTGATGTTGGATATTTCCTTCAAAATTTTCTCGATGCCCTCCATGGAATATTTCTCCTCCATGCTCCAACAAATTTTCGAGACCAAAAAATGTGTGCCATGGAGAGTCTTTAGGGCATCTAGAATCTTCTTTTCATCCATCCTCAATGACCCTTCAATAAAAATAGGTTCTTGTTGAGGAACCGCCTCTTCGTATTTCTTCTTCTTTGATCAACTTCTTGAAGCTCAAGTGGTGATGGGGAAGTTTATATTGGTTCTTCATTATCGGCTACAAGGTATTCATATTCATGCTCATGAGAAATTTGGCTTGCAGAAACATCTTCAAAAGTGATATCTATGTCACCAACATAGAGGTGTGAGCACCCATCAATAGGTACTCCTTCAAGGTTCAAGCATCCATCAATAGATACTCTTTGGTCCATGTCCATAATAGAATGTGTCTTGGAATGATATTCAATAGTTTTAAGGGACTCTTCTTCATTATCATGTGATGTTTCTTCATATTTTTCAAAGTCACTTGGGAGTGACTTCCAATCCTCTTGATGTAATGCTTCTTCTTTTTGACCACTTGAATAACTAGGTCGCTCGTGACTCCTTTCCCTGACTGTGGAAGGTTGAGGGTGAATATCCATACCATCCTCATCAATATTAGCTCTAGGTAGCAAACATATAGTCCCCACCCTCTTGCACATTTTATTCACCATTTGTGCAATATTTTCTTTACTAGACCTCTCCGAGGGGGTCAACAACAAGCATCCTATTGCAGCACTACAATATGATCGAAAAGATATGGTCTTCATGCATTCATCATTCAATGCACAATAGTCTAGGAAATACTCAAGAGATTCTTTTGTATTATTCCCATTGTACATTTGTCCATATGTTGAAATGAACATAGGTGTATATTCTTCATATATTTTCTCGCATGATTTTCCATCATCCCTAAGTGTGAATTAATATGAATTATTGTATGATTGAACCTATTCCTCATACCATTCGCATTCCTTGTCCACATAGGTAGAAAAGGACTCGGGCCTCGTCATCAGACCAAGACATGGTTGCAATTTCTTCTCTTCAATTGATGATACAATGCACAGGTGCAAGGACCATGCTCTAGTACCACTGTAATTTCCCTACTTGAAATTTTGGAGAAAAGTGCAATTTGGGCAACTTTTGAGCTTTACTAGTCAAGACTATAGGGGGTTCCAACTTACTCCAAATGGTATATAATTTGAAATTAAAGGGTATTATGAGTCTTATAAAATCCAAATATTACCTATGAACACTTTGTATCAGAATTTAAGCTTTTGAAACTTGGTTTGGGGCTAAGGAGAAAAAGTGAAAATTTCCTAGGAAATTGAGGTCAAGTCCCCCTAGGGGTGGAGGCCAGTTGGCTCTCCAACTAAAGTAATACCCTCCCAAGTTTCATAAAAGAGTATTGGGATGAATATAATACATTAATTTATATCATTAATCATTGTTATTAATCTCTATAAATTGATTATGATGTGCAACATTTGTATGGTAACTTTCATGGAAATTGCTTAAGGGATTGCATTACTAGCTCAAATTTGACACATGAAAAGTAGAATAGATGGTTCAAAGAGTAACATGAAATCTAGTGGTAACATACAGAATACAAATGGATCTCCCAAAATTCTCAAACTCAAATAAAATCCCTCATACAAATCTGATATAAAACTCCTACAAGATTGAAGCCAAAACCATGAAAACTAGTGATTCAATGCATGACAATACAAGATTTTCACACAAGAGTTTCTTGGATTTCAAGATACAGAGAATATGGAAACAAAATTAAAGATACATACATAATATATTTATTCCCCAAAATCATCAAACTCTGAGAATAACCCTCATACAAATCTAATATAAAACATCTTCAAAATTGAAGCGAAATTCATGAAAACTAGTGATTCAATGGCATGAGAAGGAAAGCTTTTCACACATGAGTTTCTTGGATTTAGAGATACAAATCATATGGACATTAAAGTAAAGAATCATAAATCATATATGACTTCCCCAACCTCATCAAACTTAGAGAAGAACCCTCACACAAATCTGATATAAAACTCTTTCAAGATTGAAGCCAAATTCATGAAAACTAGTGATTCAATGGTATGAGAATGTAAGCTTTTCACACATGATTTTCTTGGATTTCAATATAAAGAGAATATGGAAATGAAAGTACAGAGTCATACATCATATATGTCTGCCCTAAAATCATCAAACTCGGAGAAGAACACTCATACAAATCTAATATAAAACTCCTTCAAGATTGAAGCCAAATTCATGAAAACTAGTGATTCAAAGGTATGATAATGCAAGCTTTTCACACATGAGTTTCTTGGATTTAGAGATACAGAGAATATGGACATGAAATTACAGATCCATACATCATATACCCAATCTTGGGAATCAAATGGAATCAGAAAAGAGCAAGCACCACTCCAACAAGTGTGCCATCAATATGAGAGTGTGGGTGAATGGAGAAGAAGGAATGAGAGAAGATGGAGATAGATGAGAAATCAAGTTGTATGGACCTTCAAATTGAAACTAAAAATAATCAATAATCTCCATTGAGAGGTCTGAATGGACTCTCCATCAACCAACTTGGAAAGGAATCCAACTCCCTCAAAATTGGGTCAAGCAAGGAGAGTAAACAGCCATCATGCAATGGACAAGCAAAATCTCTCCAAAATGAAAAAGGAAAATTAACAAATGATCAAAAGCTTCCCCATTTCGACTCCCTCATATTTTAATAACCTCCTTGGCATCATTTCCCTCCAATAAACTTGAATTACCTTCCCATCGGTTCATTAACTTGAATTAGTGTTAATCTAGGTCATTACATTAACCCTAGTGACACTTGTCTTGAATTTGCTTACTCTCCCTTCATTAAATTCGACTTGGAATATTTCATTAAGCTTCATTGGGCCCCACACACCCCTCATGCTCCCTCTTGGATCTATTTGTATCTCTTACATGCCATAGATGTCATAGAATACGTCATAGTTGTAAGAAAATATGTCATAAGTGTCATAAGGTGCCATAGATTTGTCATAAATATCATAATGGTTGTCATAGTTGTCATAGAATCTTGTCATTGCCTAAATTTAGCCCGTGAATCTTCATCCAACACCTTGAAATTAAATCCTTCCTCCAAATTCGAATTTGACGATGATGCCATGTGTAAATGAGGAATATTCTCTCATGTGGACCCCACACATCCACTTATGTTCCCTCATGGCCAACTAGGACCCATTTCCACTTCATTTTGGAGCATTTAATATTTATTCCATCATTGATTGACCCATTTCCACCTTCCACAAATATGAGTTCGAATTAACATGTGAAACTATAGGGCTTGGGGCTCAATATCAATAGTTTTATTTTTCCACGTAACCCTTAGGAATTGGATAAGCCAACTTAACTATTTATTTGGAAATTATTTAATTGGGGACATGACAGACATAGGTCGTTTAGAAACCTTTGCAGAATTGCATCATTTCATATAAAAAAAACACAAAAGAAATACAATAAAGATTGAGCTAATTTGATGGGTTCAATACAAAGTCATTAAATTAATGCATCCTCTAATAGTTTTCTAAGGATATCAAACAATAACAAGGATCCTAAAATATAGTCATTCAAAATATCTAAGAAGCTTGCTTACTCAAATACAACACAAGAAAAATATGTCTGATATTGAATAAATAGCTATAAAATCGCAACCACTCATTATTTGAGAAATTTGTTTTTTAAAATCAATACAAGAAATATGTTTGTTGTTAAATAAACAACGGGAATTTAAAAAGCATTCACCTAGAAAGGTTGGGATGGTGATCCCTTAAATTGAATATGGAAATATCCTATAAGAATGAAACAAAAGGGACTCAACTAAGACTCTAAATTTTATATTTCTATAATTAATAAACCTAGTATTGTGGAAGATTGTAGTCATCATGAACACGAGGGGAGAGATAAAAACAACCCTTCACTTAAAAAAATTGAGGGCCATGGAATTCTTAAGAATGCTTACACTATTGTTGGGATTCGATTTATGATTGAAGAGTTAGTTGAGGAAATCTAGAGCCACCCTAACTGCTCAAACCAAGTGCCAAGAAAATTTGGCCAAATGTAACTTCAACCACAAACTATTGTATGATTTGTTCTTTGGACTTCTAGGTGTAAAACCTTAAATTATATCCCAGTAAACCATAACCAAGAGAATTTACCACATTTCCGAATATATTGCATTGGACTAATTTTGGCTCTTGTACATTGCATTATGAGTTTTTGAAGTTCAAGCTTCAATAGTCATCATATATGTACCCTTCAAAATATTGACATTTGAACTATATTATTTGTTGGAGTAAGAGTTTCCATGAATCTCTTCCATTGCATTTGTACAAATAAGTTTAGGTAAGAACGGATTATCTCGAGGGTGCCATGATTTTTCAATTGACATCATGTAAATATTTGTACAAATGTTTTTGATACTTGTCTTCTTCCACTTCAAATAAACATTTGGATGGTGAATTATGTTATAGATTGGTGTATGTAGAAAATGTTCCATATATTTCTAAATATATTTTCCATTGCCATTGTGTTTTATTAATGCGGGTTTTCTCTAATTGTTATGAAAGTTTGTTTTTTTCTCTAAATATTCTATTGTGCAAAGTGTGAGGAAGGTGTAGCTTAGTAGTGGAGTAGAGAGCACATGCATGCCCTCAACATGCATGCATTGGTATTAATTTGTTTCTAGTTTTGCAACCTTCAATTTACCATTGTTCAATATTTACAAATTTACAATTCACTTGGGTTTTATATTTCAATTCAATTCTAATTTTGAATTGTTTTCTATTTATGATTTACATTTCCATTTTTAGGGAAAGCGCACCAGATAGATTTTAGAGAGATGGGGCAATGATCTAAAGGAAAGGGTGAATGAGAGGTGCACGTGTATCCTACTCTAGTCTAGGTGCAATTCTCTAAGAGGCTAGTTCATGCACATTATATACATGCACACTAGGCATTGTAACCTAGGGATTAGGGTTGGTTTATTTTTAGTGTACAACCTTGGCCTCCTTCTGTATAAATATAGGTGGGGTTTCTGTTGGTATTCATTCAATTTAATAAAGATAAGTGAGATATCATAGTATGGACTTTAAGCTTTATATATTTCTTCTTTTTTAAGTGAGAAAAAAGTGATCTGATTTGACTTTTTGATCTATTGTACTTGTGATTATAATTTTTGGTTTGATTTGTAATATAAATCATATTGCAATTTTGATAGTACCTTTAATTTTCTATTAATCATAAGCAAGTAAGCTGGGTCAAATTTCCATCACTATTATCATGTGTGGAGAACTTCAATTTAATATCAAAACATTGTATTTAAAATCATCCAAATTTTGTGTATGAAGAGACTAGTTGTATGGTTAAAGCATTTTGAAATGATTTCAAAGGATATGAAACCCAAGAAGCTTTAGACATAATAGAATTATGAAACCGATAATAGTTATAGCAATAGTGTGGCAAACATTCCAATCAACAAATCAACAAAAATAAAAAATAGAATCAACATACTTCATATCATTAGACATAATTTTTTTGTCAACAAAAAAAAACATAGAATCAACATTTCATATCATTAGACATAAAAAAATTTGTTGAGATTCAATATGAAATTGAATGGAACCATATTTTATACGGGGTTCTACTACCCTCCCAAAGACCTAATTATCTTTGCACGGCCAACCGAAATCAAAAGGTCATCATTTTATTTTATTTTGTTAAATGTTCAGTGTCACAATTTTGACGAACACATACGTCATTGATATAGAAAAACCATCAGACTCGCTGCTTAATTCTGTCACAATTTTGACGCCCACAATCGTTGAAGAAATAGCCAAAGTGTCAGGCTTTCTGCTTGCTGTCATCGTAACTGTGACTTTTGGTCGTCGCAACTGCGTATTTTGGACGTCACAACTTCGACTCCCTTTCGTCCCTATGGAGACTTATTTCTGTCACAACTACGACTTATTTCCTTCGCAACCGTGACTTATTTCCATCGCAACTATGACTTCATTTTTTCACAACAGGGACTTCATTCTGTTGCAACTGCGACTTATTTCCCTCGCAACGGTGACTTCCTTATAGTTGCAATCCCGACGAATGTGACTTGAATCGATCACACTTGCGACTCCTGGTCATCGGAATTGTGACACGATACCGTTAGAGTAAAACAACGCGGTCATCACAATTACAAGGATAATAAGAGGGTTTTTGAGTGAAAATGTTGTTTAGGTTTAGTCACAAGAGCGACGTGATAAAACGTCAGATGTGAGAAAATGTGAATTGCGATAATTCTTGGAACGTCGAAATTGAGACGTCATGTGAAACAACGTTTGGAAAGCCAAGGTTTGTCGGAATACCAACTGCAAAAAGTATTTTACATGTAGCAGAGTAATAAATGCTGCGGCCGTTGTACTGTGAACCGTTAGATTTTAACTTGTTTGAGATCCAACGACCCACAATACAACCACCATAGCATTTATTACTATGCTGCATGTTGAATATTGTTTGCCAATACCAACAGTTGTAGGTTAGAAGTGAGACGAAATGGTCGTCGGAATTTGGTCCAAATGTACTAGTGGGTGAATGGGATAGGTGTTGCAAGAGGTGAACTTGTTGGTTGAACAGGGGGGAAGACTTCTAAAGTCGTGTGAGTGTTTCGAGAATTATGGGAATTGTTTGTAGGGAATTGCACTCATGTTTTGGGTACACTCTTTGGAAAGGATTCTTTGGGAACCCTCCTCACTATTATACATGTAAATTGTCCCTCTTGTAATATAAAGGTTTGGCGCACCCCTTTGAGGTAACACCCATCATACTCTTGTGTTATTCTTATGTTTGGCTTGCCTATGTTATAACATGAATAAACTAAGAATACACATAAATAAGTGAGTTGTAGTCTAGTAATTCCACATCAGGTTGTTCACACCACCAAAAAGTGGAGCTTGGGAAGTGTTGCAAGGATAAGGAAGGAGAAAAGGGTTCCACATCAGGTTCAATCCTTAATCCCATGAAAACTGGTATCAGACCTGATAAAAAGGTGAGTTTGAAGTGCTCTTCACCACTGTCACCTTCATGACAAGTGGTATCAGAGCAAAGTTGTGAAGAGCTTATAGGACGCAATACTTCTAGAGGCACACAGAAAGTGCACCTGGGGCGCAGTACCTTGGGAGGTGTACAAGAAGTGCACTCAAGATGTAGTACATTGGGAAGCACCCAAGAAAGGGTGCGACTAGAAAAAACAACGCCATGAAGAAATATTGTTGAAAGAAGAAGCTTTTAGGAAGTAAACTCGAGACACAACACTTAAGTGGGTACCAAGGAAAAGTGTGCCTAGTACATAGCACATCAAGATGCACCTAGAACCTAGTGCACTTGGTACTTTGTGAAACATAATTGGTGTAGTAGGTACGTAAGAATTTTGTTTGTGAAAAGTTGGGATATCCAATGGATAAAGATTTAGACAAGTCATAGAATATGGGGCTAGAAGTTGCAAAGGCATGCTTGGAACAATGGAAATAGGAGCTCCACCATATTTTCCAAGAGCATGAACGTGGAGTAGAACAAACCCACTTACAAAGAAGGACTTGGCCTAGGAACTTTTTGGGAGCTTGGAAGCTACCAAAGGAGGAGTCACTTGAGGATTCCAATGACGTCGAAGAAGATGTGGAATTAAACCAACTGTGATGAAAATATTTTGGGAATAGTGTTGCGGACTAAAGTGAAGATTGTACCCATGAGACAAGAATAGTGGGTTAAGGGGATCCACGAAGACTGCCCAAACCATGTGACTAGTGTGCAAGCTAAAGCTTGGGCTCAAGAATGTCCTAACCACCAAGTAATACTTGCATGTTGATGATGGAAGCTCTCAGAAGTGAAGATGTCAAAATCATAGCATGGTCATAGTATGAGTTGGATGAGTTCGTGAAGGAACTTCAACATGTGATGATGAGTTGTGGAAGATCCAGGTGGAGGATTTGTGGTATTTGATGGAGGTGGATTTGGTAGCCACCTTCCATCCCTTTGTCATTGTTTATAGCCAAAAATGACTCGCTGCTTATAAGAAGGTAGTGGATCCTTAGGCACTATTGAAGGTTCATGACATGTATAAGTATCACATGAAGAAGAGACAACTTGGTTTGACAGAAGTGCAAAACTTGCAATGGTAGTTAAGTTTCTTACCCATCCTCTTCTTGCATGGATTTTTTTAGAGGTAGTCATTGTCCATTGGGTATGAAATTAGCCAGACATGAGAAAGTGTTGATTCGCAAGAGGTGACGTAGCAGGCTAAAGGAAGAGGTGTGAAGCTCTCCATGGAGCAAACAGCAATAGCAGTTACAGAGCATAGAACACTTGCTTAGGTGGAGCAAGGTAGTTTGGTTCATAGTTCCATTATGGAGGCAACAAATATTAGGCCATGAAGAAGGGTGAATCACACCATGGAAGGTTAGACTAGAAAGAAGAACAAGTTTATGAGCCCATCTAGGTGTATGGTAACTTAGAGAGTGTCGAATATGTTAATATGGGATATGCTCACCTACTTTTGGTATGGGACTTAGGATGTGGTTGAGACTTCCTTTGGATATTATTGATAGGATGAACTGATTAGGTAAGGATGTAGTTGAATAGTGGTGTATACCACTCTTGTGAAAGGCATGGGACTCGTTGGCTTACTCATCATGCTAGGCAAACTTTGGACAAGCTATTGAGGAAAGCAGGTCGTGAGGACTAGATTTCCACTTCTCCACATTGAGTCTTGTGGAATTTTTGGATTGTGAGGGTAACTTAATGGTTGAAGGAGAGAAAAGACTCCTTAATGTTGAGAATAGTGAGATTTGTTGTGTTGTAGACAAAGGGGATTTGGAACAAGGAAAACATGCTCCAACCATATAAGAGAGACAAACAACATGCTTACACACAAATGTGTGATCCATTTTATACAGGTTATGTTGGGACCTATGAGTGCAGAAGGTGTTCAACCCAACTAGACTCTCAGATGCATTGCAGTAGTACGGTGGGGGAATAAGACACAAAAATTTACATAGGTTGTGTGCACTTATATTTTTTGAAGCTTGGCAAATCTAGAAAGAGATTTGGTGAACTCTTTACTAGTGACACTCCCATAACAGATGGTGTGAAAGTGACTTGGTGCAAACCTTGAGGATTTGCGGAGCATATAAGAGGCATGTAATCGAGTCGAGGAGAAGAATTGGATGACGGAGGTGATGAAAGCCCCTTTGTGATCATTTGAGGCAAGAAAGGTGACCTCACCTTCTTGTTTGAGGAGATTTGTGCAAACAAATGGAAAATACAAACGGAAGAGATCAATTGCATGTGGAAGTACCCAGCTGAAATTTGGTCACAAATTGCAACGAGTACTAGATATGGTGTATGGAGACATGGGAGGAGGATCGAGTACTGGAGAAGAATTATGAAAGCCACAATGCTTGGACATATGGTAAATGCCTCTTTGGAATCTTGGTGTTGAATATTATTACTTTGGAAAAAGGATGTAGGAGGCATTAGAAGGGACCATCAAGTGGTGCCTTGGAGATTTATCGAAATGAAAAAGGAAATTTAACAGCAATAGGGTAGAGGAAATGACCTTTCCTTGGTTCAATAGAGTTGCATAGATTACCAAAGTGCAAATGGAAAATAAAATTTCGACAAGGAATTTCATCTCACGGAGATGAGCACGAAGGTTGGACTAGCTACCCAACCAATTAGGCACATGAGAGTGCACAATGAATAGAGGCATGAAAGGTTTGGTGAAGTACTGAAGCAACACTATCATTGGAAAGGTACGATGGCTAAATAATTTTGAGACTTATTTAGAAGATTGGATTGCAACCACAAATGGAAATAGCAACATTGGCAGGAGGTTTTCAAGAGCAACAGGAATTCTTGAAGACATTGCTAAGGGCGACAACAACTTGGAGTGGGGGAGGATGTCACACCTTTGGTTGGAAGGAGCGTTGGGGTGACCCTCTTACCCATGGGTGGAGTTTGGGTGGTAGCATGTTTGACGAAGTGACTCAATGGACATGGTTGACATGGATCGGAAAACTTTCTTTGGAAGCCTATATCAGAGAAGTGATCGACACCCAGACCACTTAGTGGGTGAGTGTGCATCAGCATAAGAGATTCCTAGATGACGGAAAGATGATGCGCATTCGGAGGAGAGACCAACACGTGAGGTGAAGGGGCTCGACAACATGATCTATGTGTGGACATAAACACACCAGAGAACCCAAGGAAGTGTTGTGTGGTGGCAAAGCACCCATACCAAGACATTACATGGCAATTGGAAAAAGGTAGCATGGGTTAGGATCCCATGGGTGGAACATTGATAGGTGGACCGAGTGCACAACATGATCTAGGAACACTCTACAAGTAGTATGGGTCGAGAGCCCTGACACGAAGTGGTAACAAAGTGGTCGACCAGCATGCGACAAGCGCATGGTAGAGGACATATTGTTTGGGCATGGTTGGGCGCATATGTGTGTGTGTGTGTGTGTGTTGTTCACGCCTCTATGTTTCAAGAGGTTGCTACATCCATGGTACTTCCATGTTACACCATGAGGCATGTGGGGAGGCTGAACATTATTCGAGTAAGGGGTTTCAGTTAAGATTCAAGCATGTCACTAACAAGGATTTGAACCTAGGTAGGGAGGTTATCAATCAATACTCCCAACCACCCAAGAAACATCCAATGGACATATATGTATGTATGTATGTATGTATGTGAAGGTGTGTGGCTTAAGTGGGGAGGAACCCAAGGGGAGACATCCAAGAAGATCAAGTGAAAATGAGTGCAAGGGAGAGCAAGGTGCAAGTCTAAGAGTAGTGCAACTTGGGTGCACTATTGAGCGTAGTCTGCCATGACCAAAGTAGTACAACTTGGGTGCACTATTGGGCATGGTCTACTAGGACCAGAGTAGTACAGCTTGGGTGCAGTCTATCGGGACTAAAATAATATGAATTTGGCATACTTCTGAGAGTATTCTATCACATCTATGTGTAGCACGACTTGAGTGCATTGATAGAGAAATGGGTGACTGAGAGAGGTGTCGTAGGAGGTGGACCTGCGAGTATAACAAGGGGGAAGACTTTCGGAGTCGAGAGAGTGTTTTGAGAATTATGGGGTTTCTTTGTAAGGAGTTGCAACTGTGTTTTGGGTGCACAACCTGGAGAGACTGCTTTGGGGTCCCTCCTCACAGGTTTCCATGTAAATTGTCACTCATGTACTATAAAGGTTTGGTGCACCACTTTGAGGTGACGCCCCCGTCATACTCTTGTGTTATTCTTGTTTTTGGCTTAGTTATGTGCACATTATTATAATGTGAATAAACTAAGTAAGAAACACATAAATAAGTGAGAGGCATAGTCTGGAAAGCCCATGCCAATTTGGTAACACCACTGGAAAGTTAAGCTTAGGAAATGTTGCATGACTAAGGAAGGAAACGAGGCTTCAACATCAAGTTAGATTCTTAATCACATGGAATTTCCCTTGTTCATTATAAGTTATGCATATATACATGTCAACATGATCTCTATTTGTTATTAGAAAATGAAAAATCATTATAAATAGGAATCTAAACACCCTAAACATTCCACTTTCTATCTCATAATTGTGCAGAGGATTACCATTTTTCATATTCTCCAATATGGTCTTTTATGCTTCAGATTAGTGTGAAACCCTAATCTACACATCAGTGTGTTGCAAGTTATATTTCCTCCCAACATTTGGGTTGCAAAACTTGTAATTTACATAAACAATTCCTCATATGTGTAACTTAGGTTGTATTTCTTTCCCTGAATTAGGATTTTAGTTTTCAACTATTTTTGCAATTTTGTCTTATCGATACCTCATAATCTTGGAGTTGTAGTCGTATGTCCATCCCACAACTTTGGGTTATAATTTTAAGATCCTAGCTAATCAAGGATCATAAAATATTTAAATTCAAGAAAATTCAAAGTCTCTAAAAGGATTTCCGCCTAAACATGTAGAGATTGTCTCAACTAACTCTAGAAAACAATCATAGAAATTACTTACACTCAAGAAATTAAATTGCATGCATATGTTCTCCAAACCATGTGATAGGTCTAGTGTTCTACACTCCTCACATAAAACATGTGTTCTAGAAGGCCACTTTTAGATTTTTCAAGCATGAATGTGCATTATCATCTATTGATGTGTTTTCAATTAGGTTGTACGAAAATAAAAGATCATGTTGGTTCTAGAGCCTGATCTTCCTAATTCAAAGATGTTATTTCAGTCGTGTTTGAATCCCAGCACTTGACGAGGGGGTGTGGGGGGGCTTTCCCCCCACTATAGTCGTTAGAAGGGGTCCAGGAGGGGGGGGCGACTATAGTGGGAGCCCCGTCTAGCAGGGGTTCACGGGCAGCGCCCCCATAGCGAAAATTTAGGAAAAATGCCTTGTAAAATGTTTTAATTTCGTAGTCATGACTTGGTCAATAATGGGTGATTTACGGACCCATGGTTTTGGGAATCCCATGGTATTTTCCCATGGTATTCCCTTTATAAAAGGAAGGTGTTGTAATATGGTTGTGTATTGTATTGTATTGTAGCATTGCAAAATCAATTTATGTGATTGTGAGAGAAAGACTGTGAGAGAAGAGGAAGTGCAGCGGGGTTGTTACAGGTTGTATCCCTTCATTTTGTTGGACGGTATAATAATAAAGGACTAGCAATTATGCATGGGTGTAACCCATTTTGGGTGAACCATGTTATATATGTGTCAGTCTTGTAATGTGTTTTAATATTTGCATCTTGTTTATTGTTTATTGTTATTGATTTGCGATCTTGTTTTCTAACAGATGCAAAATGTTTGCAACAAACAACAAATCATCGTAGACAAGTTGTATGCTTGACCAAAAAAAATAACAATAATAGTTTGGTCATTGTATTTAGGTTGTAGATGTAGTTTTATCTTCGTAAGACTTAATAAGGATGGCATTCACATAAGCATTGTCATTGTGGGTCACATTTGAAGAAAATAACAACACATTCAATCAACCAAACTTCACCACATCCACAATCTCTATGTTTGAACCATAAACTCCATTTGATCTACTTTTTCAACTTACAACTAAATGAAGCAAGGAAAAGAAAGTAGATATTATTCTCATTTTCTATTAATTATATAATAAAATTAATAATATATTTCGTACGTTTTTTCTAAATCTCTCATTTTTCGACATGTTTATTTAACTTTGACTAATTTCTTATATTTCAATACATCTTAATCAACTTATACTTCAAACTTTTTTCAACAATAACTTTGGTATAGGTTTAGACTTTTATTAAAGATTTTCAAAACTTTTTTACTTATTTCAATTAAAATATAGACAAATTCTAGTATTGTGAATATAATTTTCATATTAATTAAATTTATATAAAAAATAAAAAAATAATAGTTGAAAATATTGTTGATGTACTGTCATACTAAATTTTGATCTCAATTTTTTTAAATCAAATTGATCTTATGTTGACAAAAATCAGATAAGAAATTATTGATCTTACTATAGTGGAATTTTATTTTAAAATATATCACAAAAGTGCTAAAGTACTTATCACAAGTCCAAAACAAGACTTGGGAAATAGATCCAAGTTATGCTATTTATGATAATGAAGACAAATACATGAAAAGTAAAAAACAACTTTCAAGAAAGCTTAAGCCAAGTATCAACGAGGAACGACAAACATAGATTCATTGTTGATAGTCGAACAAGTTCTAAGAAAACTTACAACATGTTCCCCAAATGGTTAACACTTATAAACTAATAGTAAAAATTATCCAAGAAACAAAATCATGTGCATAAGTACTTTGAAAAGTAAAAGAATATTAGACACACTAGTACTTTAATGAAATGATAGAGGCTAAAATAATATATTTCAAAAAAAAATCTTACGTGAAAAAATTGCTCATTTCCTCTTTTTAAATACATTGAAGCATTAAAACTAGCATAGATATATGTTACTCACTACAATTATTGGTAGTTGTTTCATTCCATTTGTGAAAATAACACTAATCAATTTATAGCTTACATTACAATGGGAGTTTGGTCTCCCATTATCCATCCTATCCCATACCACTTTTTTGGTGCCATAGTACTAAATGTAGTGTTGGTTGTCAAATGGACATTTCTTACTTTATGACATCCAAATGAATTTTCTATTAAGAAAAACTACCTTCTATTTAACAATCTTGAAAATAAATAAGACTATTCACACATAAGGCTTTTTCATCTTCTAGACAATTGATAACTACCTAGTTTCCTCATTTGTGGGAACTTGTTCATGTAGATGGTTGTGATAACCCACTTTGCAATGCTTCATGGAATGAATTTAAGAAAGGGAAACACAAGACTATATTCTTTCAACCTGAAAACATAGAGTTATACACAGGTCCTCGTAATAGGTGGTAGTCTCCTTGCAAATAAGGTCGTGGTTTTGCAATAGTTCTCCATGTGTTCTTAGATTAGTAATAACCACTTTATTTATTCCACTTTCCCATGAGATTGAAACAATTGATGTTAATGTTTGACCCTTTTCCAACCTTATTTATCCCAAATTTTATAATCCACATTAATTTTTATGTGGTTTGCAACTAGACCTAAGGTGGTGAGTGGTCAAAGATAAAGCAACCAAAGAGAATTATTATCCTTACTGCAATCTTATCAAGTTCAACCATAGGGAACTCGTTAAGATGTTCCCTATTTGTCCCAAGGTGAGGAATTTGGAGTGAACAATTAAAGGGCCTTCATCGATCAATTGTAAGAAAGGTGCATTAATACTTTTTCTAGAATTTAGTGTTAAATCTTAAAGATTCCAAAGTTGTCCATGTCCTCTTGTGAGAGACTTATTAAGAAATAGTAAAAAGTTTTTGCTAGTTCTCAAAACTTCTTTCTTACATGCTAGCCAAGGTGTTGTGTAGTAAATATTGTTATGCTCTATTCCAAATATTGAACATATAAATGGAGAAGCATCCACACCTAAGTTCTTCACCAATGCCTTTGAGTTCTCTAAGAGGGGGATTAATAAGTGCATCATTATAGATCTATACAAAGCCTTCTTGAAAGCCGCATACATTCATCCAAAGGGCCCTATTCGCAATGCTACTTCCACACATCCATGCATTTCAAGAATAACCTTAGTTGTACTCCAAGATATACAAAATTGCAATTACCTCATAGACTAAGAATTCCTCTTACCTAACTCTAGGTTTGTTCCCATCAACTATGGAGCATCACACCTATAGTGTTCATACACAATAACCCAACCCAAAAGGCCATCTCATCTTTGGATGCCCCAACTATTATAAAATATTTTGGTAGTTTCCATTGCTCATTCAAAGACTCTCAATGATCCTTGAGGATTTTCACAAAGACAAGCACTAGAGTTGTGAGATGCTTTGCTTATAGCTGATATATTATATTGCAATTGCCTTGTATCTCAAGAGTTCCTCTAGCCCAACAATAGGTTTGTTCCCATCAGCTATGGAACAACAAACCTCTAGAGTTCATATAATAGCTTTACCTAGAAGGCCATTTGATCTTTGAAAGTCTTATTTTGGGTTTTCGCACGAGACAAGCACTAGAGATGCATCACCCTATGCCTTCATGAGAAGCTTCATTATAGCAGAAAATTCTCAGAGACATCTTCCAATTGTGCTAGTAACATACTCATCACCCATTACTTCAAACCTCTACATGGCAATGGCCATAAGATAGATCATGAGAGAACCTTCAAATTTAGGTCAATAACACAATACAAACTCCTTGACAAAATTGATGGATGTCAGGAATCTAATCACCAACTTCTTATCAACCTTAAATATTAAGGTAGTTCTCAATGGGAGTCAATCGCCCTTTTTTGGTACTCACTATGTCCAATTGTATTACTTTCACAATGCTCTAAGAGATGCTTTAACACTCATAATGTTTGCACTTCTTATAATCTGATTGACTAACTATGGCTATGAACAATCAAATGACATCTTGTTAAGACAAGAAGGTAAGGGTTCTAAGTCGTAAGGACCACTTGACATTTTGAATTTCCAAGGGTTAGCATTATCACCCTCTCATCCCATCAAATAAAATTAAAATCCCAAACCATAGTGATGAAAAAAATGAAATAAAAATAAGCAATGAACATGAGTTGCAATAAAATTCCCCTCCATCCATAGTTATATGGTATGCTCATGGAATTGAATTAAGAACGAACTCCACTTTATTTAATAAGATGATAACATCCCTCAAGCCCAAATTGAACCAAGATCTCTTGGTCTTCTATGGTAGTCATATATCCCCATAACATAACTTTTCTACAAGCTACTAGCATAAATTTATCAAGGGCTCTCAATCCTAATACCTTAGCCATATCTTCCTACATTATGAAATTTCTTTAAGATCCTAACATAAACTTGACCCCTTCAATCACTTTATTCAATCTAAGTTTCAATGGTTTCTAAATCAACTTTCAGATGAATTGAGTTGAGTAGTTGTCATTTCAATGAGAAATCCTTTGATCACCTAGACAAGGGGTCCTACAAAAGGCTGCCTTGTGTCCATTATGTTCAATTGTCTGAAGTGTCACTAGGTCGTCATTTTCTAGGTTTGAATCTGGACTTGGGGGTGGTTCAAAACTTATTTTGTGTTATTATGCCTCATTATTTTGTTGAAGTGTCCCACTATCATGGCATTTGTTGCCATGTGTAAAGGACAAAGCAAACTTTAACCTCTAGTAAAACATTTAGAGAAGACAAAAAAAAATGTTGGTGGATACATCTAAATGAGACTAGCATATAAACTACCTCCATTCACTTTAGGCAACTCGACTTGAAGAATTATATGGTATTCAAGTGTCATTCAACTCCATCTCTACATATAATATGCCACCCAACATTTTCTCTCCAATATGAGCATATTTACTTAAATACCATTCCAAAGATTATTCTAAACTTTTCTAGGAATTCATATATTTGAAACTTATTTGACAAAGCAAGTGAAACCATATTGGGATTTTGGGAAACGTTTTTGAATGGACCATCTTAGACCGTCTTCTAAAAGTTAATTTTGGAAGACCATCTTTTAAAAACTAAATATAAAAATTCAAAATATTTGCATTTTCACTTATATTATACCCAATGTATATTATAATTTTGGGGCAAAAGCATTTTGTCATTAGCTACTAAAACATAAACAAAGAAAACACAAGTGATGACTAAATCATTAACCAACAATAAATTTTAAAATTTGAATTTTATTTTCTATATTTATTAAGCTAGATTTTCTAATTCATAACAATTTTTATTATTTAAATCATTAGCCAAGAATAAATTTAAATATTTGAATTTTATTTTCTATGTTTATTAGGCTAGATTCTCCAATTCATAAAGATTCAAATTATTTACTTTTACGTAATAAAAAGCTAAAACTTGATATATTTTTTAATTTTAAAATCAAATTTCTAATGACATTAACATTGAAAATAAGAAAATAAAAAACCACAAAATCATTATGATATTGAAAATAAGAGAATAAAAAACCACAAGACCATTATGATTTTGAAAATAAGAAAATAAAAAGCCACAAAACTATTATGATATTGAAAATAAGATATAAAAGACTTCTTATTTACTTTTACTTAATAAAAAGTTAAAACTTGATTTATTTTTTAATTTTAAAATCAAATTTCTAATGACATTAACATCCAAAATAAGAAAATAAAAAACCACAAAACCATTATGATATTGAAAATAAAAAAATAAAAAAAGCAAGACCATTAAGATATTGAAAATAAGAGAATAAAAGACAATTATAATAATGGGTTCTAAATTTCTTAAATCCAATAAAATATAAGATAGTTCTAATCTTTTGACTTTTTTTTCTATTTTTCAAACAATGTTTTTTTATTATATTGCAAAATACCAAATAATTTTGAATGCACAATTTTATTTTATTTTATCTTATATTGTATTTTGGTTTTATTTATCTTATATTGTATTTTGGTTATTTTATTTTATCTTATATTGTATTTTGGTTTTATTTATCTTATATTGTATTTTGGTCTTGGTTTGATGATCAAGCTAGAGTGATGATATTCCCAAACCAAGATTCTTGCATTCAAATCCCTGGAGAATATTTTGATTTGCCCGTTAGTAAGCCATTTTGCATATGCAAATGAAGTCTAGGATTCAAATCCTTAGAGAATGTTTTGATTTGTCGTTAGTAGGCCATTTTGCATATGCAAATGGGTCACTTCAAGTAGCTAGTGGCAGTACAGTAAAGGCATAGGTAAATTTTGCAAAATAGACACCACCCACCTACAGCTTCTTGGACAAAGGGATATTTTTATTTTAAAGTGTTGTAAGCTAACAACAAAGGGATCTTTTTAAAGTGTTGTAAGCTAACCACAGTGCAGTGCGAATTCTTTCAAATTTAGAAGGAAATGTCAAACAGTGCCAATTCCTTCAAATTTAGAAGGGACCTGCTTGCCGCACAGGAATATCCAGAAGCATCCTGTCAGAAAAAAAATGAAATTGCCAGTAACAATGCCTTGAGCACTGTTTTTGAAAATTTGGAGAGTTACCACTGCACACACTAAACTAAGAAAGCACACAAAACCACAATACAGGCCTCACTTGGGAAGAAGAAAGCAATTTTGGAACTTTTGAAATGTTCTAGCATGAATGCATTTTTACATGAGCAATCATAAACATCTCGAGTCCCTGTATGGAACAGAAGCCAGCATCCATCAAATATTATTAATGAATGAACATACAATATATGGTATAGGCTGCTTCGACAATTAACCAAAGCGAGAATGGTCGATAAGCCACTAATGCAACGTCTCCAACGAAAATGCAGTGCAAATGTTTTATTTGCCAACTGTAATTTAGAGCCTATGCATCCCTGAGCTAATGTATTTCATCACATTTACCAACATAGCTGAAATTGAGGCTATTTCAACATACCTAACCAGCATGCTTGAACTAGAGGCAATTTCAACAAATTTCACGTTTACAAGCATACCTGAAATTGGGGATATTTAAACAGACCTAACCAGCATGCCTGAACTAGAAGCAATTTCAACAAATTTAACTAAGGTCATTCAGGTAATTATACGAGGCTGTATAGAACAGTGTGTAACTGTAGCAGTTTGTATGTCCGGTCAGCATATGGCTATGAGCAGCCTCAGATGTTACATCTAAGCTAAAAAGATTTCAGGTGCATATTGCTGTTGACCGAATTTTAACAGACAATTATTGGGGGTTGTGGACATTGCTCCAATTGACTCGTTACAACAGGGCATAAATACCGTAGTAATTAACAAGCTCAAAGTGAGCTAGTTATTTAGAAATGGACATATCAAATCAATGACTTTGATTAGTCTGTGAGTGCATTCACCCTGAGATAAAATTTATATATACCAAGCTCAAAATTAGCAAGTTATGTGGCGATGCAGACATCAAATCAAGGTGTTTGGAAAGTCTATTAGCGCCTTCACCCTCAAATTTCTCTGTATAAACTGAATGACGATAAACCATAGCTTCTTTCACATAGATCACTTCCACTCCGTGCAACAACTTTAAACAAGAAACAACAAGGCAATATACGTAGAAGTGTAAGTATGCATACAACCATATAGAAACATGCACCAGAAATCCTAATTGGCGTTCATCAAAACTGCTATTATACAGTCAGAACAGTAACCCAAATTATTACAAAATATGCATGTAAATAACAATGAAGTGTATAGAAATAATGAAACTAAAGTGTCATAACCAAATAAGAAGCAAGTAGCTAAGCTAATATCCATACAATGACATTTGACTTGATCATTTGCCTTGATGGATAAAACTTGTGTACACAAAAGATACCCACAGCCGCCTCCCCAAAGAGCAATCATAATCTTTGCACCTTATTGTACACCAAAATTAATGAAAGATAAGTTCCTAAATAATATTAGCAACCAAAACAGCATATTTGAACTAAATTGCAGGCCTAAAAGGCAATATATGCAAAGTGTAAGAATGCATTAACTACTTACTAAATCTTGAACCGGAAAATTTGTACGAGTATTCATTAAAACACCTTTTTTACAGTCATAACATCAACCCAAAGAAATATTACACTATTTGCATGTAATTAACCATAAGACACATGAAGACAGAAATCGTAAACAAAAACCTAAACCAATATTCATATGAAGACTGTCTACAGCTCCTCAAAAGATTTCACCCCGCATTAGCCTGAAGAAAGTAATTTGTATCCTTCAAGCTGCTAAAATACACACAAAGACTTGGGGACTGGAGCCTCCATGCTTGAAAATCAACAGAGGATGTCCATTGTTCAAAATACTATTTATGTGTTTTCAGGTCCGGGGCCTTTTATTGGTGCATGAAGGGCATTTGTACTGCTTGATATGTTCAGCCCTAGCTGGAGTAATCTTCACACATTTACCATGGAACCATCTCTCACACATATCGCAACAGATCCAAAACTCATCAGATGCATAGTTTTCTCCACAAGCTCCACACAAGGTTTCTCCATGCTCATCTTCGTCCTCTTCATCCAATGAGTCATCCTCATCCCTAGGTGGCGGTGTCTTTGACATTTTCATCTGAGATTCAGATGCTCTCTGTTGAACAGAATCAAATAAGCATCATCTGAATAGTTTAAAATTTCCCACACAATTAAAATGAAGTTCAATAGAAATACAGATATCCGAAAAGTAATCCACCTCTGACGAATTTAAAGATTTATTCTATGATAGATTTATAATCGTGTTACACAAACGCTCACCATCTTTCCACTTTGCTTGTTTTTACTACTACTGTTGTTGGTAATAGCTGGCTTTTCCTTTACTTGCCTTTTTACAATCCCAGTAACACACTCAAATATTGTTGGAAGGTCATTAATCATGTTGAAAAGACGTCTCCTGTCACAAATTTAATGTTAGAACCTGGCGGAAAACTGATCTGAAACAGACAAAAAGGAAACAGCAGACTGATCGCAGGATCAGATTAGAACACATTAATCACACTAAAAACTCACTCATGTTGATCAGCAAAAGTACACTGCATCCCCAAGAATGCATTAAAAGGATATGGTACAAAAACTTACAGGTGACCAAGTTGTGTCTTGGACAACCATAGACATTGCCATCATCCATTAAAAAAGCAAAACTATTATCTTCTCCACCAAAGTAACAAAATCTAAACATTTAGAAAAGAACTCAATTTTTTCTCACATTCTGGATAACTGTTATTTATCATCACTTGGCCACTTCTACAAAGCAGATCAGCTTTAAAACAAAATTCTGAGCATTGATATATGGGCATGCATCATCCACATAAATATCTGCAATTCTCTTGCACTCCTTGTATAGTGTTAATTCTTTGAACTCCTATCTTTTGAGAATTTATAATTTCATGCATAGCTCACAGACTGCAACAGGCATAACAGTTCCAGTCAAGTGTCCAGTCATTTTGTTTGTGCACAAATGCAGGTAGCTTTGAGAATCTAAAAGTTAGTAATGCATCCACTGTGAAGTGCCATGAACTGCTCGTATATCTTATTCATGATTCTCATATCAGATATCTTCTGGAACAACAAATTTTAAGAAGCATAAGCTCATGAAATTTAAATGTCCTTTCCCAAGTCATTGACTCTAGGGCACAACAAAATAATAAAACGCACTTGCCTTTATTTCATTTTTACAATGTTAAAACTGGTTCAAACAAAAGTAATCAGCAACAAGGCTTTTCAGATGGTAAAATTTGAAGGGCAGAGTACAAGATGTTAAAACAATTATAAACTAAGGCTTTAATTAAATTATTTAAATATATTAAAATGATTTTTCTAGCTCGAGGATGTAGCACCCACAGCTTTTCCCCGGGGTTATCCTGCCCAGTCCACTCAGTCCAGGCTATATAATCCAGAGGACATTATCCAGCTCTATAATGGTACCGTCAAAATCATTGGCGATGATGCCAGTAGTTCCTCTTCCACTTCTACTTATGTTGCAGCATAGTCAGTGATTCACTTCTTGCTTGGAGCAGTACCTATCTCTATTTATTTTCTATGTTTTACCACTTGGCTTTACCCATTTGTGTAACCTCGTTACATTTATTTGTACTTATTTTTGCACCTAAAGCACTTCCACATTAATTAAGGCTTTAATTAAATTATTTAACCTCGTTACATTTATTTGTACTTATTTTTGCACCTAGAGACTGCTATGGAATTGGCTAGCTGCATTTGAGCTTTGGGAATCACTTGTAAAGATAAGGGATTGAAACTTTCCATGGCTAATCGCATTGTATTCCTGTACCTTTTCAACCTTTGATTTTTACGTGTAAACTTTCCTTTGACTTGCATCACAATTAAATCAAAGTCCTTAATAATATCTAGAAACTTAATACCATAATCTTTAGCTAACTCAAGGCCATGCAAGAGAGCTTCTTATTCAACCACATTGTTAGTACCTTCAAATTCTAAGCGAAAAGAGAAAAAATGACTATCAGCATAAGGAGAAGTAAATACAATACCTACACCCATGCCTTAGACTTGGCCCTGTCAAAGTTCATCCTCCAAAACTTGTCAACAACATCGGTGGTGAAGGTTGTACTAGACCCAATATTGTTTTGAAAGCAAACTATTTCATTCCTTGGACCTTCTGGGTCTTCCTCATGGTATCTTCTTATGGGCATTGGCTCTTCCACAAAAAGCTCTTCATCTTCTTGCTATCCAAAACTTGCATCATTCCCTACAAAAAATGGTCGAGTCTTGGTTGAGATCCACCCTAGGAGAGGATAAACCTGGCTCCTCGAGATCGACAACAGAATCCTTCATATGCAACCCTATATCATCATCAATGGTGAACAAGCGTGGTTGAACCAATTCGTAAGGATCCTCATCAAAAATAGGTCTTCCAAGGTCTTCAAAATTTACACTTCCCTCATTAAAAGAGTCATATATGGGCTCCAACGAATTTCCAATAAGCAATATCCATATCACAACCATCATGAGGAAAATGCACATCATCATACCCATGGAAGTCATCTTTAGTAGCAAAGAGATCCTCAAAACTATCACCTTCGGAAAATTTGTCTTCAAAAGCAAAGGAGAAAGGAAGGCTCACCAGAACCAAATCACCATGAGGACCGAGAGAGGCATCAATAATACCTCCATCAACCATGTTTTTGACATCCTCTTTAATTGACAATGGTTCTTCAACAAGAGCTTCTTCATCATCTTTTTGTCTTCATATATTTCTTCAAGAAGACTTTTTGCACATTCTTCCAAATCTGCAAGAATCAATGAATAGAAATCCTCAAGGATTTCTTCTTGAACATGCTCATCTTGATCAACTCGATCATCTTTGCTATGGACCTCTTCAAGGTTTTCCTCAAGGGCTTGGCCTTCAACATGGTTTTCCTCCTTAAACATACCTTTCATGTAATTAACGTAGGGCACCCATTTTTCATGCTATTCCGGGCACCAATATGTGCAAAATACTTCGATTAATTCTGCTAGAGAAAAGAATTGTCCTTTTCCAAGACCTTCAAACCAAGCACGTGCTTTTCCTTTCAAGGTAAGCACAAATGACATCATACAGACATCTTCATTCTTAATATAGTACTCTGAAGCTAATATCATAAATCTTTCAACATGGTCCATCACATAACCATCATGATCACAAAAAACTTGACAAAATGGTTTTGGTAACTTATTCAAAATGCCTGCGATTCTTGAGAAATTAAGAGTAAAATGCTCATCGAACCCTGGAGGCCATGCTAATTTTCCCCGCGTTTAACTTCTTCAAGGAGGACACCGAATCTAAACATGAATATATCAATATGTGTGGAGTCACCAAGATGAGCTCTTTTTCTTAATTGACGGATGTGCTTACCTCTACATCCAACAATGTCATCAATAGTTGAGGCTTTTGACTTGAAGTGCACTCCTTTGTTTAAAATTTCTTCAATGAAGTTGTCAGATGAGACCTGTTGTTCTTGCCCAAGGGATGAAAACTTTGGCCTAAGCAACACGCCTCAACTATTATGCAACAATCTTCAAGCATCCTCGGCAACGGCACGAAAAATTGTTACCGCTCGAAATAGCACCCTTGATAATGTTCATGAATCCCAATGCAACAAGTGATAAGCACTAGAGAAACTAGTGCCCAATGTCACCACAGCCTAAGCATCTTGACACTTAAATAAAACAAGTTCATGAATCCCAAGTCAACTCCTAAGACCAAGGGGTAGTCCCTACAATTTGGTAAATGATATCTGCAATTACTTAAACAACACACAAACACCTTTCCCAATAAACCTCACAACAAAGATCAATGCCTTGTGGAGTCAACACAAATGAAGCATCTAAGACTCTAGGTGAGAGGAAGGAGTTATAAAACTTTATCACAGATTCCAAGAAAGTTAACATTAATATGTTACTGCTGTTATGAAGTTGCAGCAGTCAAAACACTTCATAAACTTTATAAAAATCGAGCAAAACAACACCAACTTACCACATGAGATGTACCTTGTATAGAAGGGCAAGCACCAAGCCTCCGAAGGGTGAAGCGAAGCACTAAATCATATCTAAAAATGTAAAACCAGATCTGATTTTTTCCCTCAATCAGCCCTCAAATTGCTGGTGGTCACGCTTATACCATTTTCCAATGGATCTCCAATCCCCATGGGTCAATCTAGGCCTAAATCATTGCTTTTGGGATCTTCAAAGTCAGCTGAATTGATCAATGTACCTGTTGACCCTGCTGTAACAGATCTGCAAAGAGAAACCCTAGCATGCATAGCTCACAAAAATACTCGCAAGCCAAACACGGGAAGAGGATGCCTTTGAAAATCCACAATAAAATCAGCTAGGGCGCACTTTTCCAGCAGATCTAAAGTTCCAAATTCCAAATATTTTTTGAGAAATGATATTTCTAATTTTTTAGGGTTTTTCCAATATTGTATTATTGGGTATTTTTACAATATATGTACAACAAAATTTTGATAAAAAAGAGAAGAGAATGGGTTATGACCTTTGTCGTCAAACCTAGGTCAACTAGAGATCGAGGACAACGCCCATATTCAATTTGGCTTTTCAAGATTTACCAATTAGGGCAAAGGCTAATAAGCCGATAATAGGTCAAAGTAGCCAAGCACTAATTAGTGCAAACAATGAGTCCCAGCCAAGATCTCCTTCAAGAGGAAAGTCTCCTCAAAAAAGACTGACAAGATGCCAATAAAACCCTAATTTACCTTGTTTAACGTGCAAAAGCAACGTCAAACAAGAAAATGGAGAGATCTTCCCAACATCAACCAAGGAAAGAGCAAGAGAGAGAGTTCTTAGTTCTTAGGTCCTCCTTAGCCACGAGTTATTACAATTATTCTTTGAATCAATCTTGTAAGATAGTAAACCCTTGAAATTCCACCATTCACGCTTCATCACATAAAAAACATGCTGAAGAGAAAGGTGCGCATCACTCTAGAAGCTCCAATATGTTGATGTTTTGTGTAGCATCGAAATATATTCCACAAGAAAGAATAACTACAACCCAAAAACAAGTCGACCCAATTAAATTGACCCAATCAAATGGTCAATTCAGCTCAGTTAAAGGGGGGGAATGGCCCTAGTTGAAGGGGGAAATGACCTAGTCTAGAAGACAAATTAGCCTAGTATGGAAAAGTGACTTTTCCATTATAAATATAAGTGAACTTGGCTCATTTGCAATACACAATTTCGCTCAAGCAAGAGGACAAGTGAGCAGTCAACAGATCCAAGGAAGACAAGTTAACGGGTTCAAGAAGCATTTTGAAGACAATTTTTGGGGTTTCACCTTTCTCTCTCTCTCTTCTTCAGTCTTAGGGGTTATTTAGTATCATTCTTGTATTATTATTCTATAACTAGTGCCAAGCACTATCTTGTTGAAGAATCTTATCTAGAGATGTTTGTTGGGCTTTTCCTGGAAAAGGGTTTTCCCACGGTAAATTTGTGTCTATTGTGAATGTGTTTCTTTCAGTGATCCTTTATATACATGCAATTTATGTTTATGTGATAAATAAGTTAATAACACCTAATTGCTAAGAAAAATCATATGGTATCAGAGTCATGCTGAAAGAAGACATTTCAACAACTGTAAGTTGGAAACTAGGGATTCTAGTTCCAAAGACTTCTCCATAGATTTGAATTGAAAATAGTATTTTGGAAATCCCCTCAATAAGGCGCACTTATCTATGGAAGCAAATTTCAGTTTGGAGAATTTTCAATTTTTTACCTAATTCTACCAGAGCTCAAGGATTAGGGTTTTCGATTTCAAGCCTTTCCATCCACAGATCAAGTTCGATCTTAGCATCTTTGAACTCACACTAGGAGGGTGTATCTATATGTGGAAACAAATCTCAAATCCAAGAGAATTCAGTTTTGACCTATTCACTGCCAAAGTTGGGAATCTAGGGTTTCCAATTTGGAGTTACTTTATCCATAGAACTGACTAGAAAAAAAAGTGTTCTCCAACTCACCCTAGGAAGGCACATCTATTTGTGGAGTTTGGCAAACTTCAATTTTGACGTGCCCTCTGCTAGGGTTTCTAGGTCAAATCTAAGTGTTGACAAAATGACAACCAATCTAAGGGTTGAGGATAGATCGAATGGAGCAAAAAACTTCAGATCTTGGAAGCATAGGATACTTCTCATCCTCGAAGAGAATGATCACTTGAATTATGTCAAAGAGGTTATCCCGAAACTAGAAGAAGAAGAGGCTAAAGCTGAGTTCAAGAAGAATGTGGTCAAAGCAAAAAAGGATTATGTCTGATTCAATCAAGGACAACTTGATCCCTCATGTGTCAAAATTGAATACTCCTAAGGAAACATTTGAGGCGTTGACAAGATTATATGAAAGGATGACTACTAGAAAAAAATTATTGATGAGACATCAATAAAGGAATGTGATGATGGACAAGTTCGAATCAATGACCTCCTACTTTACGAGAGTCTCTAAGATCAATAGACCAACTAGCAGCTATTGGAGATCTTGTAGAAGATAAAGAGCTCATATTGACAACATTGAATAGTTTTCCCTCTTCTAGGGATGTGTTTTTCAGTCAGTTTTGTGCAAGGAAGAAGCTACCCAAGTTTGATAGGCAATGGACAGATTGCACTCAAGAAGAAGCAAGGTTGATCTCCAAAATGCAGAGGAAGAATGATAAAGAAATCCAAGCACTTGCAGCTCATGCAAGGAAAGGAAACGTTAGAAAGTTTACTAAGAATACCAATGGAAGATCAATATCAAAAAACAATAAGGATATTTCCAAGATCAATGTCACAACTATAACTAGTTGGGACACTGTGCAAGAGGTTGCACTGAAGAGAACAAAAAAGAGAAAACATCATGCAAATGCAGCAGACAAGGATGAGTCTCCATTACATAAGAAGAGCAAGGAGACATCGGATAAAGAATTTGTCCCTTAAAGGGAGTTGTGTTTGGTTAGTAGAAAGTTGTCCTTCTAAGCACACAACATGTTACAGAAATTCTTCAGAAGGAACTTGGAAACAATTCCAAGCATAAAGTTAAAGAGTAGGAGAATCCTCCCATTAGCTAGATTCAGATGAAGCAGATAATATACTCTTGGCTAGAATACAAAGGGATCTTTCTAACTATGTAAGTAGATCCAAGATAATTGTGAATCCAATGCTTTCGGAAGACATCAAGAGTAAAGATGAATACTTCAACAAGTCCCTGACTTGACAAAGAAGAAGATCAAGGTCTTCAGAATCAGACGATGGAGTAGAATATGCTTCGAGAAACTCCAGTGATCTCTCTAAGGAGGTAGGGAGCCTACGAAACACATCAAAGATAAGTATTTATTGTCATTTGAGTTATTCCTTAAATTTTTTAGTATTTTTAAAGGATATTGTTCATAACGATTAAATGTAGATCTATGATACATTTTTCTTTTATGCATTTATATAAGACTGATATTGACGAGCAATAGGCTCATGTAGTACATACTATGCATATGTTGGGTAAGTAGCCTACTGTGATGCACAACATCCCATGAGCCCTTGATGGAACTAGTCTAGGATGAAACCTTTTTGCTAACATACTAAGAGCAGTGCGTTCTCTTGATAGTATGTTCTCGTGAAGATGGAAGGCACCCAAATAGTTGTCGTGTGTGTTTGGGATATGAATGAGTGTTGTACTGAAGCACTGGTTAAGATGTTAATTTTCTTGAATGGTTACATGACTATATGCATAAGATATCGTCATTGCATTGAATTGATTGATTAGTATGCAATGTTGCTGACTATTTTGACTAAATTTGACTTGTAGGAAAGATCTTATGCTATGGCCTACAAGAAAAGGATGATGAGACTTGTTCTGAAGGACAAGCGATGGATGTAGAGTTAGCCAAGCTATAGATGTCGTTGATATTCATTGATCGAGAAGAAGCAGGATGCTCAGAAGCGCAACGCTTCTAGGAGAATGACTCATCAGCTCAGCTCCTAGATCATATAGCATAACAGCTTCTGTGACAAAGGGAGCAGCTACAATGGATGTGATGATTGTTCAGTAGCGACAACAGTCATATGTGGACTCATGACCCATAGGTGTAGAGGATTTCATATGTAGATTGACGGTTGGGAACAAGAGGCTCCAACAAATGTTGGTCTCTCTACTACGGATGTTCATCCTTCCGATGATCATGAGGAGTTTGCACCATAATCCTAGAGGAAGTCTAGAGTGCAGAAAGGAGCACTGAAACTCCAATACATATCCATGGATGAGCAGATTGTTGATATATTTACCAAGCCTCTGTCCAAAGTAAAGTTGAGTACTTTCGAGACAAGCTTGGTTTAGTACAGAATGACTACTCTAGTTGAGAGGGAGTATTAATGTTTCTCCATATGCAGCAACAAATAGATAAAATCCCCACCAATTAGTCATGTGGGACATGACTAGAGAGTTCTCCCCATCAGTAAGACATGCAGTGGTACATGGCTCAGACATCAGCTAGCCATACAGTAGTATATGGCTCATGTTAGACATACAATGGTATATGGCTCAGATTAGCTATGCACTGGTACATGGCTCAGATAATCCATCCAACAAATAAGCCACTCAATAGTACACAACTCAGATTAGTCATGCAGGAATACCTGACTCAAATGTCGGTTAGTCAAGGTATATGACTTAGCCAGGGGCTGTTGTAGCTCATGCAGAGTGCACACATTCATGAGCAAAGTTATAGTCAAGATTGTTGGGGAGTAATCGAAGACCATCAGTAGACCTCAGATACTAGTTAAAGGTCTCCAAGACTATCAGATACTCAAGGAGTTATAGTCAGGACTGTCGAGGAACAATCAACCTCTTGGAGAGGTCAGATCGCCATTGAGTTGGCTAGTGGGGTACCCTGGGATAGAAAAGAAAAAAAATAAAACCACTTTGAGAGTGGTTAGTCCTTAGAGAACATCATAGAAGATGGCAAGCTCACAAAGAACTTCTCTAGACTGTAGAAGATTCTAGAAGTCAACAAGTAGAAAGTCAATACCAAAGATTATGACCAGAAGAATACCTTCCTCGCTAAGAGGGAGTGTTGTCACAAAGAACTTCTCTAGACTGTAGAAGATTCTAGAAGTCAACAAGTAGAAAGTCAATACCAAAGATTATGACCAGAAGAATACCTTCCTCGCTAAGAGGGAGTGTTGATGTTTTGTGTGGCAGCGAAAGATATTCCACAAGAAAGAATAACTACAAACCAAGACCAAGTTAGCGCAATTAAATTGACCCAATCAATTGGTCAAGTCAACCGAGTTAAAGGGGGGAACTGGCCCAATTAAAGGGGAAAATGACCCAGGTTGGAAGACAAGTTGGACCACAGATACTCAAGGAGTTATAGTCAAGACTGTCGAGGAACAGTCAACCTCTTGGAGAGGTCAGATCGCCATTGAGTTGGCTAGTGGGGTACCCTGGGATAGAAAAGAAAAAAAATAAAACCACTTTGAGAGTGGTTAGTCCTTAGAGAACATCATAGAAGATGGCAAGCTCACAAAGAACTTCTCTAGACTGTAGAAGATTCTAGAAGTCAACAAGTAGAAAGTCAATACCAAAGATTATGACCAGAAGAATACCTTCCTCGCTAAGAGGGAGTGTTGATGTTTTGTGTGGCAGCGAAAGATATTCCACAAGAAAGAATAACTACAAACCAAGACCAAGTTAGCGCAATTAAATTGACCCAATCAATTGGTCAAGTCAACCGAGTTAAAGGGGGGAACTGGCCCAATTAAAGGGGAAAATGACCCAGGTTGGAAGACAAGTTGGACCAGTATAAAAAAGTGACTTTTCTAGTATAAATAGAAGTGA
Source organism: Pseudotsuga menziesii (assembly GCA_001517045.1). Lineage (NCBI taxonomy): Eukaryota > Viridiplantae > Streptophyta > Pinopsida > Pinales > Pinaceae > Pseudotsuga > Pseudotsuga menziesii. Next base: position 205,446 of record LPNX011207308.1, read on the forward strand.
ACTTGCCTCATTTGCAACACAATTTCGCTCAAGCAAGAGAACAAGTGATCGGATCCAAAGAAACCAAGTTACGGGGTTCAAGAAGCATTGTGAAGACAATTTTTGGGGTTTCATCTCTCTCTCTCTCTCTTCTTCAAGTTCAAGGATTATTCAATATCTTTCTTGTATTATTATTCTGTAACTAGTGTCGAGCACTAATTTTGTTGAAGAATCTTATCTAGAGAAGTTTGTTGGGTTTTTCCCGTAAGAGGGTATTTCCAAGGTAAATTTGTGTCTACTGTGAATGTGTTTCTTTCAGTGATCCTTTATATACATGTAGTTTATGTTTATGTTATAAATAAGTTAATAACACCTAACTGCTACGAAAAATCAACACAATATACCAAGATAAAGAGAAAAAAGTACATTTTAGAAGCCTTGTTTACAAATGTATGTTAAAGGCATTTATTTATATGAGGCCTCCTAGTCTTTTTTAACTTTTAAGAGCTAGGAGTTAATAATTTTTCTTCCACATGTGTGCCTTAGAAGGGAGCATCTTTTCATGAGTTACCCTTTCCTTGCACCTCTTTTTTCCGATCCCTTTATTTCTTTTTATTTTTATTTTTTATTATTAGCCTTTTTTTGGCTTAGTCCCTTTGCTTTAGATTTGGCTTTGATAACATGGGACATAGGGAACTTAGCTCTTTCTTGCAAGGAGGCATTGCTCACATATATTACATTTATAATTCAGCTGCATCAACCTCAGAGTACTTTGACTCTTTTAATTTGGCTTAAGCATTCATACATGGGAATAGAACATAGACCTTGGAACATAACATATGATAAGTCAATTATGAAAGGGGGAAATGATGGAAATGGGTGTATAGGCTATTGAAATGACATGGAAAGAAAAATGGCTAAGTAAAATGTTGTAAATGATGTGAAATGAGTGTCACACCTACTTAAATCCCCAGGGATACACCTGACTCACAAGGTTACACGCATATCTAAAGAAAGAATTATGGCCACACCACAATGCATGTTTCGCTATTAAACAACCATCTAAGATATACGAGCCATTATAGAGTAACATCATCAACCCCTCATGGTCATGTTCACACATACGAAAGCATTTACCATGAGTCAACTAGATAGCATATGTCATGACACTAGTGTCAACTGAATGTCCTTGTCAATCTCCGGCACGTGACACGATGATATGAGCAAGCTAAAAGGGTCTCTAACAAATATCCATGCGTAAACCATAGATCTCATATGTGGAATTGTTAAAAGGCATCAATCATCAAGTCGCCCCTACATATTAGGGGGTAACAATGAAAATTTTCAAGAACCCCAACCCGGTTTCAGTTTCAGTTTAGCATAGGCTTTAATACCCAAACCCCATCATTGCATGTGCATTAAAATTTTAAAATTTAACTGAAAACATAAAACACGTGAGATTTCTTTTCTTCTTTTTGAACTCTAAAAATTATGGCAGCCCTAATCTCATACTCGGAAATTTTAAATCAGCCACACATGAAAATAAATACACCGAATTTTTGGTCAAATTGACCCAGGAAAAACCTTGAAGGGAAAACCTGTTCTTTAGAGAGAGATTTTTATTTCTTCGGGCAGAATACAAATTTAATTAAAACAATATTTATCTCCTTCTCGAAATTCGTGTAACATCACATTGACAAATTGTTGTACGGCTACCTCGATTTCCGTGTTGTACGGCCTCACATGTGCGGCTATAAGAACCTTGAAATCTATGCCAAATCTGCTTGTTGTACGGACGCATTTAATGTTGTACAGACTTCGATCTATGTGATATACGTATGCCTCAAAAATTGTGCCTGCTCGCCTCAAAAATCGTGTTGTACGGTTGCCTCGAAATCTATGCCTGTACGGACACTGCAATAAATGCTATACAATCACCTTAGGAATCGTGCCAATCAGCCGATTTGATTTCCTTGAAATTTGTGCCCTTTCTCCTCTTCCTAAATTTGGAAAATTTTCAAGGGTTTACTCTGAAATTTCTCATGCTCCTCTCTCAAAAATATGTCTTGTGAAAGTGAACAATGATCTCTCTTTGCCTTTCCCAAGCCCTTTTTGTTTGAGTAACTTCCACCCAAAGATCAATGGCTTAGATTAAAAACCAACTACATGAGATCTAGGGCCCATCTCATTTCCTCATTAAAAAATCACTTTTTAAATTTAATTAATAATGAAAATGTAATCATAATGGAAAAAATCGGCATTGGCAAAAAATCGGCGAGGGTCCAAAAACATCTTCTCGACAAAATCGACGCAAAAATCGGCAAACCACAGCAAGCATTAAAAAATGCAAATTTTGTGCTTCAATAGGGTCAAAATTTGCTTTTCGATTTTTTCCCCTATTTGCCAATTTTTCTCAATGTCCAATTTTTTGAAAAAAATCGCGATTTTTTCGGGCTGAAAAATAGGCGATTTTTCCACAATGAATTTAATACACACCCTCATTAATACTCATAAAGTCACTTTTAAAATATAAACTCAAACATCCAATAAAAGGTCACTTTATCATAAAGTCATTCTCAACTTTTAATTTGGCTAAGGACCACATTTAAAGTGTCCTTGTCCACCCCAAGGCATGAGTGGACAAACACTTCCTAGGTAAATATTCAACACTCCCTTGGTAAGGTAAAAATTCAACACTCCCTTGGTAAGGTAAAAATTCAACACTCCCACTTACCAAGGAAGGTGTTTTTCACCACTCCAGTCTTGTCTCTGAAATGTATGCGCTTTCCTCTTCCCGAAGACTTCGTGAGAATAAATGCCACCTACTCATCTGTACAAATGTACTATAAATCTATAGCTCCTCTATGAACATAATCTTTGATGAAGTGGTATCTGATCTCAATGTGTTTTGACCTGTCATGAAACACTAGATTCTCAAAAAGCCTGATGCAACTCTGATTGTCACAATGAATGATAGTAGGCCTCAACTCCTAACCAAATAAATCAACCATGAACTTGCGAAGCCACAATGCCTTGCAACTAGCCTAAGTAGCTGCCATGTACACGCCCTCTGCAGAACTCAAAGCAACAAACTTTTGCTTCCGACTGAACCACGACACAACTATCAAGCCCAACCTGAAACAACAACCAGAAGTGCTCTTTCGAAACGAAAGCACTGCCTGCCCAATCTGAATCTGTGAAGCCAACCAAGTCCACTCCACCTGACCTCCTGTAATCCAGACCATAATCTACAGACCCAATAAGGTATCTCAGAATATGTTTTGTGGTTATCCAATGCACTCTCCTGGGCTCCACCCTGAACTGACTGATAGTGTTCACTGCAAACCTCATATCTGGTCTGGTGTTGACTAAATACATCAACAAACCAATAAGCTGACGAAACAAAGTAGGATCCACCAACTCTCCCCCATAAACATGAAGCTTCTTCTAGTTGGTGATCATGGGTGTGGACATGGGTCTGCAATCCTCCATCTAAAATCTCCTCAAGACATATACAACATATTTTCCTTGCCCCAGGTAAACATGTCCATCCTCCTACCACACCTCCATGCCTAAATAGTAGTGTATCAACCCAAGGTCTGTCATCTCAAACTCTGAAGCAAGATCTTTCTTGCATGCCTCAATCAGGTGCTCCCCTCCTATAATGAACAAATCATCAACATATAGTAGAAGAATGAGCAGAACACCTCCAACCACAATGTAGTAAAGGTTGGGATCCGCCTCACTCTTCTAAAACCCAATCAAAAGCAAATAAAAATCAAACCTTGAGTACCAACCCTGAGGGACTTGCTTCAGACCACACAAGACCTTTTTTAGCCTGCAAACATGAGAATCTCTCTCATAAATCTCAAAGCCCTGTGGTTGCTTTAGATATACCTCCTCCTGTAGAAGACCATTGAGAAAAGCGATCTTCACATCCATCTGATAGATCCTCCAACCCATCTCTGCCACAATGGAGATCACTGCTCTGATCGAAAAAAATCTAGCAACCGACGCAAAAGTCTCATCGTAATCAACTCCCTCTACTGGTGAGAACCCTCATGCTACAAACCGAGCTTTGTACTTCTCGATGCTGCCATCCACAACATGCTTGATTTTGTAGAGCCACTTGGAAGTCACAACTGACTTCCCCTCTGGTCTTGGAACCACTTCCCACACACCATTCTTCATGATGGAATTGTACTCTTCCATCATGGCATCTCTCCAAACCTGGTGTACGAAAGCCTCATCATAAGTAGTAGGCTCGAACTCACGCAAGCTAGTCACCTATGCCATGTAGCAGGAAAATCTGTCATGTGCCTTTCTCTCTTTGACCTCCCTCCTGGGTGGCCCCACAGACTCCTCTGCTTCCTTCAGATGTAGCATCATGTGGCAGACCCTCCTCTACACCCTCATCAAATGAATGTCTCCCTGAAGAAGTTCCAACGGTCTGAGATCCTATCCCTAGTGAACCAGAACTTTAACCATTTGTATTTGAACCACCTGAAGGAGTAACCTGCAAACCTGTGATCCGTGAATCTGTCCCTGTACTAGAAGTCCCTGTAGACTGAGTCCTTGAAACTGATGAACCTGTAACTTGTGACCCGGTCACTCCTAAGACCTGTGACCATGTGCCCTGACTCGCTAAACTCTGAGATGTTGTCACCTTTGGAGTAATCTGTTGCTCCTCCATCTTAGAATCTCGAGATCTCCTGAAGGCTCGCTCCTTCTCATATCTCACCTCCCTCCTCACAACAACTTTCCTCTGTGCAGGAAGGTAAATGCGGAAAGCCTTCGAAGTCTCGTCATACCCAACAAATATACCCCTCTCTCTAGTAGCCTCCAACTTTGTACTCTTCTCAAAAGGGACATGTGAGTATGTAAGGCATCCGAAGATCAAGAAGTGGCCTATCTCAAGCATCTTCCCAGTGAACATCTCCTCAAGAGTTTGGCACCCAAAGGCACGGTGCAGACTCCTGTTCTGCACATAAACAATTGTACTACAGGCCTCTGCCCATAGAAAGAAAGGAAGACTCTCATCACCTAGCATGGCTCTAGCTACACTCACTATCGAACAATTCTTCCTTTCTACTACTCCATTCTGTTGTGGAGTGTAAGGAACTGTCAACTGCCTCCTAATACCCTCTTGTCTACAAAACTCATCGAATGCATGGGAAGTATACTCACCCCCATTATGTGATCTAAGTACCTTGATCTTCTTTCCTGTCTGGTTCTCCAATAGAGCTTTGAACTCTTGGAACCAAAGCAAGACCTCATCTGACTTCTTGCTTCTCAGAAAGTAGATCCAGGTCTTCCTGGAAAAGTCATCGATGAAAGCAATGTAATACTCAAAACCTGTCAATGAAGCAAAAGACATGGGACCACACAAGTCTGAATGAATCAACTCCATCACTCCCTCTGATCTGATGTCATTGCTCGAAAAAACAGTCTTGGTGTACTTTCCCAAAGCATACCCTCTGCATACACCACTCTACTTTGTACTGAAATCTGACAAACCTGTGGGCATGTCTCTCAGCATCCTCAAAGTTGAATGATGAAGGAGGGCCATCCTCCTATTCCATAACCCACACAACTCACTACTGCTCTGAGTGTGTAACAATGCATGATGTGGTTGGAAGAGAAGCTTGTACAGTTTCCCGCATCTAACTCCAATCGCATATGAAGCAGATGGACCTTCTACTTTGGGAAAGATGTAAACTTTCCCATCTAGGACATATACTCGAAGGCCTCTGTCCTCAATCATGGAAACCGATACAAGATTCTTCTTCAGCCCGAGGACGTACAAGACATCCCTTAGAAACATGGGCTACATGGACTCCCTGTCAAAGCAGACTGTCCCACGCCCAACTGCTCTCACCACTGTATCATCACCCAATACAACCTCCAACTCCAAGCCTGTCTCAAAAATCTTGGTGAACATGTCCCGAACACCTGTCATGTGACTCAAAGCTCCACTATCAATGTACCAAGTGGAGGAAGTAGTGGAAGCACTAAGTGAGTGCCCAGCGATCATGGAATGCTCCATCTGGTCCTCAAAATCCCTGCTGGAGATGGATGATGCTCTCTCTACACAACCACCAGCAAAGAGAGAAAACTCTCTCTCTAATCTAGCATCATACTCATTAATCTCTGTTGAAGTTGTTGTATGTTGTTTCAACTTTCTTCTTCTTCTTATTTGGGCATTGTCCAGCATAATGCCCAAACTTCTGACAAGCAAAGCATTTCACTTTGCTCATGTCCTTCTTCTCTCCATCCTGCTGCTTGGTTCCACCCTTGGAACCCTTCTTGAACTTCTTCTTCTTCCCCTTGGCTGCTAATGCCACATTCTCCTCATCATCATTGTTGTGAGATGTACTACCCTGTACATATCCCCTACGAGTCTCCTCCCATATGAAATCATCCCAAAGACGATCCCATGAATGCATGTGCTCACGAACAACAACTGGCTCCACAAATACAGCCCATGGCTTCGCCACGCCATTCAAGGCTATACATACCAACTCAGCACTCTCTATCACCTCCCCAATAGCTCCAAGCCCATCATGAACCTATGTAATCTTGGATAGGTAAGTGGTCATATTCTCACCCTTGTTCATGCGAATGCTCTTTAACTTCTCCCTTAATACCATTTTCTGATTTTCATTGGAACTTTGGTAAAGGTTAGTTAAAGCGTTCCACGTCTAATGGGCATGATCTTTACATGATATGTGCAGAATCACATGATCTTTTATTGCATCAAGAAGGATTCTTTTGGCCTTTATATCCTTCTTGTCAAATGCGGTTTTAGGCACTGCATCTACGGGAACGGTCACTAGATTTGTAGTAGTGTTTTCACTATGTCCCATAGTTCAATATCCTGTAAAATCAGCACTATTCTAGCTTTCCATGGACTGAAATTTACAACCCCATCCAACCTGTCCTCGATCCAAAGACCGGTAGCCATGACTGCAAGAAAGTTCAAGACCCTGTTTTACTCAATAACCCTGTTTTCCCTTATTTCTCCAAATTGAACTTTATTTCTGTGTGTAATTTTCATCCTTCAACTCTACTCTAATACCATGAAAATTTTCAAGAACCCCAACCCGGTTTCAGTTTCAGTTTAGCATATTGGTTTAATGCCCAAACCCAATCATTGCATGTGCACTAAAATTTAAAAATTTAACTGAAAGCATAAAACACATGAAATTTCTTTTCTTCTTTTTGAACTCTGAAAATTATGGCAGCCTAATCTCATACTCAAAAAATTTAAATCAGCCACACAGATGAAAATAAATCAACAGAACTTTTGGTCAAAATTGACCCAAGAAAAACCCCGAAGGGAAAACCTGTTCTTCAAAGAGATTTTTATTTCTTCAGGCATAATACAAATTTAATTACAACAGTACCTATCTCCTTCTCGAAATCCGTGCCAACATCACACTGACAAACTGTTGTACAGTTGCCTCGATTTTCGTGATGTACAGCCTCACACGTGCGGTTGTACAAACCTCAAAATCTATGCCAAATCTGCATGTTGTACAAATGCAATTAATGTTTTATGGACCTTGATTTCTATGTTGTACAGATGCCTCGAAAATCATGCTTGATCACCTCGAAAATCGTGATGTACAGCTGCCTCGAAATTTGTGCTTGTACAAACTGTACTAACTACGTTTAATGATGTACAGACGCTGCAATAAATGTTGTACAGTCACCTTGGGAATCATGCTAATCAACTAGTTTGATTTCTTTGAAATGTGTGCCCTTTCTCCTCTTCCTGAATTTGGAAATTTTTAAAGGGTTTACTCTCTGAAAATTCCATGCTCCTTCTCTCTCAAAAATCTCTCTTGTGAAAGTGAACAATGATCTATCTTTGCCTTTCCCAAGCCCTTTTTGTTTGAGTAACTTCTACCCAAAGATCAATGGCTTAAATTAAAAGCCAACTACATGAGATCTAGGGCCCATTTTATTTCCTCATTAAAAAAGCACTTTTTAATTAATAATGACAATTTAATGCACACCCTCATTAATACTCAAAGTCACTTTTAAAGTATAAACTCAAACATCCATTAAAATGTCACTTTATCATAAAGTCATTCTCACCTTTTAATTTGGCTAGAGACCACATTTAAAGTGTCCTTGTCCACCCCAAGGCATGAGTGGACAAACACTTCCTAGGTAAAAATTCAACAAACAATCCCTCAATATGCAAAGTCCATATGCAGCAATAATTATCATCAAACAAACTAGATCTTGGATCCAATGGAGTTGCCAAGTGAGTATAAAATCTGTAATAATAAACACTCACCAATGTCATGGTAGCCCAATGCTACAAATACCAAGATGCTTAGCTCACTCCTTGACAATGGCGTAAAAATATTAACAGTTGAAACTGGAAGTGCTCCAGGGTGATTGGAGAATGTACATTGTCACCTTGTACTTCGGGCTAGTGTTTGCTAACCATAGGGGGGATCCTATTTCAATCTTGGGAAACATGTAAATATGTCGTCAGAACACAAAAATTTACTATTAAAATGGAAGATTTTTGTGCAGAAAAATAAATAAATAGCAATATGAATGTCAAAATTAAAATTAGTAACCTACGTGCCTTGAACCTTGTAGACTATGGAGTGTGTTACCTTGTAGGATTTCAAGTGAGTCGACAAAGATTGAACAAGTATACTTGTTCATATTTAGAAGTTCATAAGTCTTTTCAGGCCAATTTTGGCCCCTTTTTCAATTTTTTGCATGTTCATACCCCTCAAGAAAATTGTAATAAGTTGGCGTAGCATGATGATCTTTTGTAACAGGCTTGGCCAACTTAGAATTAGTCATCAATACATTACTCTAGAGTATTTTTTTTCTTGTTAATTATATATTTCCGTGTTTTTCACTCAAACCTCCAAAGCTGGAGTAATTGTCTAGGTGGTTAGGCCTTAGTAGGTTCTTAAAGTAAGTGTCTATATATATTACAATGTTAGTCAACATCTCTGAATCATATGAAGTTATGAACATGTACTAAGTCCCCCATGGTTTATTTTAATTTCCGCAAATAAAAAAGATTTATTGTAAAACGAATCAAATTTTTTAATGTTTTGATTGTAAAAAATAAAAATGTAATAAAAGTGTGGTTAAGAAGGGGATTTTGCCATGGGGATGCTTGTTTTCTAAGTCAAAGCACCTACTATGCCCCAAAACCCACTTTTCAGATAAATTGAGTGATTATTTATCACTTAAATCAATTTTCTCTCAAAAATGACTAAAAAGACTAAATAAATGGCCAAAAAGACAAAAAAAATCAAAGGGAGCATATCTGGGACATGTCCGAAGTGGTGGCAAGTTAAATGGCAATCATTCCTAAGGTAACTCAAGCTATGAACCAGTGATTCCAATAAAATCCAATTGAGAGAGAGTTTTCTCTAGATGAGAGGGGTCGTCTCTCCATGTGGGGGTGCATTCCATATTTGGCATCTCATGATTGGGGCATGATAACTTCAAGGAGGGCACATCTCTTATGGAGATGTTGTGCTACTCACTTGGGTTAAACTCCAGCATAATCCCATAATCCTCTCAAGCACTCGCCCTCTACTCTCAGTTTTGGAATGCGCCCCCCCTGGGCTCCTTTGGCTATAAAAGCAAGGTTATTCTCCATTCTTGAGGATGGAATGTGAAACCTCTGCTCCTGTATGTAATTTCATTGTTGAATATTGTTATGAATAAAAGGCTTTGGAGGTCTCACGTAGTGTCTTTGGCTCAAGTTGGATGATCATTGTCTCATGTTTATGTTGAGGTAATCTGTAGAGTTTCTTTTTACATTTGTTATTTCTTGTCAAAGCTAGCCTCATGAAGGATTATGTCTAATCAACACGAGTGAGTAAAGTTGTTTCTATTATTCACTTAATTAATTTAAGTTCAAGATCTAGAATTTGCATGCTTATTAGGTTAATGCTCTTCTTCTCTTTAGCATAAGTTTTTACTAGATTTGACAAATTTCTTAGCAAGTGTGAAGGATTTTACAGGTGCTTCCTTTGGATCGATGGGAGATCTTGTTTACTTCCCTCATTCTCCAAAGATCTTATTAAGGAAGACATAGTCCCTCTCAACACCACCATTACAACTCCACTGCCCAAGTTCTAAGGACACTTCTTTTTCACTATTCTATCCTTATAAAGCTATTATTTTTGTGGTTACTTGATACTTAAAAGCATAGTTTTTAAAAATCGGAATCGGTCGAGGGTCAACTCCGAATCGGAAACGGAATCAGTAATGAATCGGCCATAAATCGGTTGATTTAAATTTAATGAATCGGTTTACTAAAAAATACATAAAATATTTAAATTTTAAAGAAAACATCATTTTCAAGATTTTAATCCATCATTTCAAAACTTTAGAGACAAAATATCCGAACTCTACTCATGTATATACCATATAAGTGTTAATATCTCAAAATGGCACAAAGTGTACTGTGTAATACATATCTAGCAAATTGGAAATGGAACAAAATACATAATCCATGAGGCCTATAGGCCCTAGGGTATATGGCTTGTAGAGTCCAAAAAATAACATGCTACATAGTTAGCTACATAATAGTGACTACTGCACAGTCCACTGTTCAAGTTCCACAGTTTGTTCAAAGTTCAAACTTCACGGTTTAGTGTTATTACTCCTGAGTTCACCGACCGCTAACTCTCCAAGGTTCTAGGCTTCCATGATGTCAACAAGTTGGGGGCTCAGGGGTAGTCACTAAAGAGGTCATAGGTTGGGTTAGGTAATTTAGGTTAGGAAAAAAAACAAAAAACAAAAAAAAACATTAAAAAAACCTTGATTTTTGAGTGCACAGATCTTCACAAAAATCGGCCAATTTTTGTCATGAATCGTCCGAGCAAACCGGTTCAGTACCGAACCGGCCAAATCGGTGTCCAAACCGGCCGGTTCGGTATCAAACCGGTCACCAATCCGATTTGCTCACCGGTTTGACTCGGTCAGCCCTTAAATCGGTGAATTGGCCGATTTTGAAACCGGTTCGGCCGATTTTTAAAACTATGCTTAAAAGTTGATACTTTAGATCTACTTATTTAAAAAGTTTAATTCTTTTGTTTCAAATCTGATTTATAGGTATTGGATGCATAGATCTTAAAGTTTACAAAAGTTTTATCTTTCGCAAGTAGATTTAGCATAGGAAGCTTGCTATTTTACGAGTCATTTTTAGCTAAAGCTTAAGGCTTGAATCAATAGTTAGTTTCCTTGTGTTTCAAGGTTTAAATCTAAGCATCTTAGTGCTTCCTATTGGCTTCCCAATAAAGGCAAGCTAGGATCCTAAGAGAGTTGGTTTCACAATTCCACTCCTCTTAGTTACTTGTATTTCTTAGATCTAGTTTAACTTAGATTTTCTTAGTCATTTTTCTAACCTTGCCCAAGTCATTGGTAAAGTGATTTTGGGCAATATCTATTGAACTTTATTTGCTGGTTTTTCTTCTCTAACAAACAAGTAGATGGGCACTTCGGAGTATTTTTGACAAATTGAACCATCGAAAGCTCCCGAGAAACCCCTTCTTTGCTTCTAGTCATTTTTTTCTAGCATTGTAGGCCTCTTACATCCAATTTTATAAGTATCAACACGCAATTCTTCAAATCAACGACTATTCATGATCAAATTGGATGCCCAAAATGAACGACTTTTAATGCACAAAATTTATAGCGAAGGAAGAACGAATCTGAGTGGCTAGAAAAGACATGCAAAGATTTCTATGAAGAGCAAGCTATAGAAGAAAGATCATCTGCTAACCAAGTTTGACATAAATTTTACACCGACCTTCACAAAGGCTTCTTTTGTTCTATACCAAGCCTGCTATATAAATTCTTAATTAAAAAAGGAGTTGGTCATATAGTCGAGCCATGACCTTCGTTGGATGTACCTGCTTCATCAAATTAGGAGCAGAAGCAAAAAGACTTGGATCGCTTCATTAACGAGCGTGAGTGGGAATATTTTTTAAGCTAATGAATTTTATTGCTAAGCCCCTTACTGTCGAACAGTATAGTCAGGTCAGCAATGGGGGTGGTCGATGACCATGTGTTCTGAATAAAAGAATGATGCTAGTCAATAAGAGAAGAAAAGAATAAACCCTACAAGAAGGCGAGTCTGCTCTGACGAAACAAGGGCCCAGCCAGTCACAAACAAACGACAGATATACAAAACATAGAAACAGAAAAGAAGTTCAGACGACGAGAGGAGCTCAAAGATATTGCTAGTCCACTACGTGGAAAGATAAGTATAAAGAAACCGGGTGAGATGGTCAAGCAGCCAAAAGTCTTGCCTAAGTCGAGGAAAAGTCAACCAAATGAGAGAGAAGGTGAGGTGCCAACACCAATAGATCAGTCACACATGATGGTGTTGACCCTGCAAGAGTTGCACATTGCAACTCCAGATGCCTCAACTCTTGTTGAGTTGTACCAATGATAATGACGACCACGCCGACTATTAGACAAATAGTCAAACGTGACATGGGACTGAAGTGAGGCGACAACAGCATACAGAATCAACTAGAACAATGTGGATGAATTGCAGATAGGTTGATGATTCTGCGACCAACATAGGGTAACTGGATTACCTTTACACCTAAAATCGAAAGACACTCTTTCAATTTATTTTATTCAAACATATGAAGGTACTCCCTTGCCAGCAACCTTACTGATCGAAGCGACCAACTTGTCGAAGAACCGACCTAGTGACGAAGAATCGTCATAAGAAGTTTGTATGTCGTGGTACCAGTCGCATCCACAAGAAGTTAGCAACAAGCATCAAGTAGTACGTATATCAGTCAGTCAATCTACTCTAGTAAGTATTAAAACTCCTAAACCTAGCAATATGGCTTACCGTATCCCAGTAAATACTCCTATTTTTGAAGGGGATGGTGACCCCAAGAAACATTGGTTTGTATGTGAAGTCTTTTGGCAAGCTAACCTCATTGATGGTGAGAATCAACAAATTGCATAGTTTGCAGGAGGACTTAGAAACAAAGCACTCACGTGGTACATGAACTTTCTAGAAGGTCCCAAGTCGAAAGAGCAAATAAAAGACATTTTTTTAGAATTTTTCAAAGTTGACGACACCAACCATCTAATCGGACACAAATTGAAAGAAATCAAGGAAAGAGAAGGAGAATCTATACGAGAATATGACAGAAGATTTAAAGACCTCCTCAGCCAGATGCCATCTAAGATGGACCAAGCACTGGTGATACAACTCTTTGTCGTAGGCCTACAACCGAGAATCAAGACGTCATTGCTAATGCATAACTACACAGCCTACAACAACGTCCTATAGAAGGCCCTAAGAGTCTAATCAAACACAAACTATTTGACTAGACCCGTCGACAAACGACTCAAAGAAAAGATTGAAACAATACAAAAGTCACTACAGGATCTTACAATGAAGCACAACGATGGTGTACCACATGCTCCAGGGAAGGCCATACCAAAGATACCTGCTCCTATGACAAGCAAAGAAGATACCATAACAATCACACTGCATACCAGCAAGAAATGAAGCAACTTGAAAAAAATCGAAGAATATTCCCGAAGAACGAAAGCCAGAAAATTTTCATATAACACAAACAAGCTATTTCTAAAAGATTTGCAAAATTTTTGAGCCTCACTCAACTACATACTGTCTTTACAATGCCAATAACATAAAGCCTAAATGGTGTGGATTCTGTCAGACAACACAACATTTGTCTACCAAATGTATTAAGAACTTAAAGACCAAAGCAAATTATAATACATTTTACCAAACGCAAACAGTCGAGCAAAAAGGTCGGGACAATTGCAATAATGACCAACGCAACAACAACAACAATCGACAAGGAGTATACAATGGTCGTGGACGATTCAATGGTTAAGGAGGGTACCGACCACCAGGATGTGGAAAGCCCTAAGCCCCAACTGCCCATGGAAGAACAAGACAAATTTAAAATTCTGTACAAAATGTCATGGGGGGGGAGCATTGCTTAAAAGAATTCCCTATCATGCTTGAAGCACTTAAAAATAAAAAGAATGTTAACCTCTTGTCTAGTGTTTCTAAAAAAACAACATTGAATACTAAGAATTTGTAAATAATCACCAAACAAGGCACAAAAATTGGTGAGGATAACCCAAAGTCACAAGGATTTAAAGAAAGCAAGACGACTATCCTAATATTTTGAAGTAAAAAGAAATATTTAGCAATGCTTCAGAAATATTCACACAAATTGCTTTTGATGAAAACATGGCAAAAAACAAGAATAAAACACTCAAAGAGTTATTACAACTCTTAACAAAGGAAGAAGTCGTTGCACGTCTAATTGAACTAATGTATCTTATCAAAAGTAACCCAAAGAATGAGAAAGTCACCAAAAGTCTCTGTAGCCTAAATCAAAAAGATAAAGCTAATATTGATCCCTTGATAAACCTTGAAGTTGAAGGATTTTGCATCTCACAAGTCATCCTCAACTTTGGGTCACAAGCCAACATAATGACGAGATTGACATGGGAAAGCATGGGTCGACCTCGACTAGTCAAGTCAAGCATTTACCTTAAGCTTGTCGACCAAGGTCTAATTGAACCTATTGGTGTATGGAAAAACGTTAAAACTGCAATCATGATTTGTACACATTGACTTTGAAATTATTGACCCAAGAGAAAGATCTAAATCCTTCCCAACATTAGTTCGTCAATCGTGGGGACATAAAATGAAAGCCTCTATTTCTCTAGAAAAAATCAAAATTAAGCTCAAAGGAGAAGGAAAGAGAGCAATTGTGTCTATTCAGCCATCCCAAGGAAAACCTTGGGCTAAGCCCAACAATAACGATGCTGACATCTGACGACTATATCAAATAGTCCAAAACAATGAAGATTCCATATAGCCAAACGACCGCAGAGAGATCCATCCGAGCTCCCCTATGTCTGTCGGATACAATTCTAACTCGAAATTTTTCGACTGGCAAATGGAAAACAATGAAGCACAAGCCCGCAAATGTTGGTCGATCGTTGCTATCCCCAGAAAAAGGACTCAACAATGTTTTACTATATCCATCATTCCAAAAAAATTTGAGAAGAGAATATCCAACGATCAGTCCAACAAAGAAGGAATCGTCAAATATTCCACTACTTCAATATAAAGAGCAGCAATCCACAACCATACAAATCGACAAAGTATCTAAAAAAGTCGCAGAACAAGGTCGTCTTCAAAGTCTGGTAGAAACTTTTATCGGTTAAGCAGCACGATGGTGGGATACACGTCAACACCAACAGAAAGCGAGTGGGATACCCAACGCCCACAACCCAACCCCCTATGGATTTTGCATTGTGTTGTGGCTTTTTTGCTTTTTTTCTAGTTTTCTTTTGTTTTCTATTTTAATAAGTTAAAATTTAACGTTTGAGGCTCTCAATCCAATATCGGACCTCAAACTCACTCAAGACTTAGGATCTAATTAACACAAACACACACTTGCAAGCAGTACATTTTTTCCCCTTTATAGTTTCATTTGACTAACATCTTGGCACACAAAGCACTTAAGTAGTTTCATTTTCAGTTTTAGTCACGAACTCATCACTACGCTTTCCTGAAGTAAGGCGAAAGAGCCTATCCAAGTAGGGTGGAAAAGAGATTCATAGTTTAGGACTAATTAAGTCACATTGTTTTGCTTTCATTTTATAGGAAAAATAACCTAGCTATGTATTCCCAAAGTATGCTCTTGTGATCTACCCAAAAATTGCCCGAGTAAGTGTTCTCAATCAAAAAGAGATTCTCAGCTTTAGGATAAGTTAGTTCACTTTTTCTTTCTTGTTTTGGAAATAACGAACCAGACTTGAAATCTACATATGCTCTCGTTTGCTAAGGGCTTTGCATGACCATCTAGACAATCAAAAAGAGACTAAAGTGACTAGTCATAATAGGACAATCCACCTAAAAATTTACCCCTCAAAACTCGAGAGGTCTCAATGAACAATAGCACAGAGTCAAGGGACTACTCTAAGCAAGTTATGCCTTGCCCTATTGGACACGTGGTGTAATTACTCTTGCACTCGGTTCGAGAAGACTGCGCTCAGTTCGAGAAGATAAGTTCTTAGTGGGCCAAACCAAGAACGAACCCACTCCTTAATCTACTCATCAAATAATAATTAAAACTAACAAATGAGACAATTGCAATACTTTCACGTCACAACACCACTCATTTGACTCCATTGGCACTGCTCTATTTGCAACAATCACTCTTTTATCTAAGTCAATTTAAGTGTTAGATGGAATATACTTTTATATGTTGTTGATCTAAATCTTACTTTGCAATTTCTTGTTTTATTTCAAACTCCTAAAACACTTTCACTCTCATAACTTAAAGCTAAAAAGACTTCGTTACTTTTAGAGACCACCCCCTTGGCTTCGTTAGGAGTTTAGCCTAAACAGAGGAGTCAAGATCAAGTGACAATACTTGACTCAAGACTTTCCCTCAAGGTTGCACCCAATGGCTTGAAGATTTCTGCCTCGTTACCCAATGTGTGTATCAAGCAGCAACAAAGTGTAGAAAATTAACTAAAGGGTGTACTTCCCATCATTAATCAATTCAAGAGATCAAAGTTACACAAAAGACACAATAAATCAATGAGATGTAGTCATCGAATAGATGTTACCTTATTTTCAATGTTGTACATACAATGTTTGAGGGAATACAAGCAATCACCTACAAGAACTCTAGGGGGGGCATCCAACCACTTCTAAACGACTTCTTGCACTCATGTTCAGGGATACGATCACATGAACACTATACAATCAATCTCTATCTCTAACAGATACCTATTC
This sequence comes from Pseudotsuga menziesii, assembly GCA_001517045.1. NCBI lineage: Eukaryota > Viridiplantae > Streptophyta > Pinopsida > Pinales > Pinaceae > Pseudotsuga > Pseudotsuga menziesii. The sequence continues at coordinate 222,259 of LPNX011207308.1, forward strand.
ACTTTCACAGCCACTCCAATCAGATAGGGGGGGTGAAAAGCTCAAGTCTCAAGAAAAATTCACTATTCAATTATAATTTGTCTAACCCTACCTCACCCAGTCTCTTCTGCTTTTATATAATATGGATTGAAGAAGAACAAAAATATACCTAGTTATCAATAGAGATAAAAAATGCAACTTGCCAAGTGTAAACCCCTTCAAAGAGGGCACATTAACTAAAGAAAAAATAATCACTATAATAAACCACTTCATCCATAAGATAGAAGTCCACCAACCCATGCATTCCATCATCCTTGGGATAATAATAGCATGTGTAAAGGGGAAGGTCCAAAGGACATCCTCAAACCAAAAATAGCTTCATGAAGTGCTCCAAGAATAATTAGAGGACAACAATAACACTTCAGTTTCCAACAAAGGACAAAATAACACATTAGTCTCCAACAAACGACAAAATAACACTTTAGTTAGTTTCCAAGTATATCCTTCTCAACGCATGTGATCCAACTCTATGCATAAACATAGCATGTACAAATAAGAGCCCTCAAAAGCCTTCTCAGCCCATGTGTTCCACTCCTCAGCCATAAATACCAATAAAACAAAGTCCAAATCTCACTCCAACAACAAACCTCCAAAAATAGGAAGTGCCAAAATGTAATTGATCCCTAAAAATAAAAGTGCTCAAAATGGCTTGAAATCTTGCATCGATACTCGACACCATACTAGGTACTCAAAAAGATAATCACCCCAGCTAATACACCATCCATTGGTAAAATTAGAGTCGTTACCTCTTGAATTAGCATGTGAAATTAAGAAAGCCAAAAGAACAATGCATAACCCAAGGGAAACTAAGAGGAGCTACCAATTGTCACCTTAGTAACACCCTCTGCAACTTTCGATTGGATCTCCTCCAACTCAAGGGGAGTATCCCTACATAAGATTGCAAAGGCTATGGCATTCAAGTTCAAGGTGATAGAAGGAGAGTAAGCCTTAACAAAATAAATTTGGTTGTAGTCTATGAAAAGATGGAAAAGGGAAATGGAAAAAGGATAAGCAAGATAAAAGATTATGACTAGGAGGGGAGATGGAGAAAACCAGTGCCTATCAGTCATGGGAGAATGAAGTCATACAAAGTTACTAAAGGGAAGGACTACGTTTATTACATCACCACTGCTTCAATTAGGTGTTGTGGATGAAAGGGTTGTTTTCCACCTCCAACTAATAATGGACCACAGGTTATTTGCTACATTGTCCATTCTATTCATGTGCACTAAAAAAAATATTGATTCATTTATCGCATTTGATCTTAAGTGCTTGCTGATAATTTAAATATCAATCAATCTTGGAGGGACCTAAAAGGTACAACTCATTAATAAAACATAAAGGTGCTTAAATATTTCTGAGTTATTAATCCACATCTGCAATTGGTTTAATAGAAGAAAGGCAATCAAAAAGAAATAAACAACAAGTAAATCAAGAGGGAGAGAACTCTTCAAATCGATTTACCCCCAATTAAAATATTTAGGCCTTTATATTACACTGAAACAAGAAAAATTCATATGTAATTTCACAACTAATAAAGCAGTAAACCTTTCAATCAAAATAGGAAGCTATACCTCATGCCTTCACTAATCACTAACCATTGCAATAAAAGGGAGCTCCATCAAACTTCAGCTCCTAAGCTCCCATGCTTTATTAATACTCTAACTCCTAATTCCCAACTCCTCAATCAGCATGCAAAGAATGGAGAGAAAACTCCTTGACAAGTCCAACAATAATAATAAAAAGGAGTTAATTAGGTATTTTCCAAGTCAAAGGTCTTCATTTTCATGGAGAATTCGCTCAACTAGAAGAATTCATAAAATATTAGAGGGAATCTCCAAGAGATAGGGGGCACTAGTAAAGATAGGCTCCTTTTACCAAGTCAAAGCTTCAAAAAACAATAAAATATGTCATCCTTGTGCGCCCTTCAAGATGCTTTGAAATGGTATGCATAAAATAATGTTTTTCCAAGTAACCACCTCCATGTGTTGAGTCAACCAATAATAAAATATTGAGGTGGTCATAAACTCCACATGTTGGCCCTCCAAGAAGAGTGAGTTTTAACCAACTTTCCAACTACTTCACTTAGTGTGCAAGGTGTGAACAAGACCCATTCAAAGATGCAAGTGGATCTCCTAGAGGAACGCACCACCTAATGTTTCTAGAGGATTGTGTTAATGGATGTATGAGTATAGTGTATGAAGGAGCATGGTCAAAAACCCGAGGGCACATGCATAACCTACCCCTTGAACCACGTGCAAGCTCAACAACCTTCTCAATACATATGCCAAGGGTGGAATAGGTCAAAAGAATAAATTGGCACATGTGAACAAGGCTACTAGGCCAAAATCGAGTTGGTAAAGCGAGACAATTAAATATTATTATTTTAGTATATTGCCTCAAAATTTATGCCAAGGGAAGGAGGGTGCTAACCCCCAATGTGTACCATATGACTTAAAGTTGTATTCCCTAGTGATTGATTGAATTAGAACTTAGGGAATGAGGTTGTAAATCTTGATGACAACTTTAAGGGCAACTAATGTAGTGCTCAAGATAACATTCGGGTTTAATTAATCGTTAAATGAAAATATCCTAAACCAGTTTCACATTGGAAATGATGAAAATTGGAAATATGGCAAAAAGAAGGGTTAATTTGAAATGAAAATTAGGGAAACATATTATGTCATGTGCCCTCTAAGAAAGGGAAAGTCATGAAGTGTAAGTGTAATATGGATTTTACCTATGTAAAAGTGAAAATATGATGAAATAAGAAAATTACCTAGGCAAAATGATGGAAATGTGATGAAAATGTAAATCATACTAGCAAAACACTACGCAAATCCACCCCCATGCTAGAGGACACTAACAACTAATAACGAGTCTTGAACTAACCATGCAACAACCAAGTGAAAGTCATAAAGTAATGACTTGAGCATGAGGAAATAAGTAGGCAATTTCCCCAACACCAATCCAACATAAAGAATGACTCCATCAAACTACAAAGAACATGATGCACCATTGACGCAACACTAGGCAAATCCACCACAATTCTAGAGGACGCTAACAACTAAGAACGAGTCTTGAACTAACCATGCAACAACCAAGTGAAAGTAGTGACTTGAGCATGAGGAAATAAGTAGGTAATTTCCCCAACACTGATCCAACAAGAAGAATGACTCCATCAAACTGCAAAGAACATGATGCACCATTGAAGCAACCTCCATCAAAAATAAGAATGACTCCAGCAAACTACAAAGAACATGATGCACCACTGAAGCAACCTTCATCAAAACTGCAAAGAACGTGATACACAACTGAAGCAACCTCCATTAAACCACCCAACATGATCATCGACAAAGAGAAGTGAATCCCCTCCACCAAAGATCCCCATCAAATGACAAGAACAAAAAAGGCTCCATGAAGAAGTATACTCCCAAGTTAATCCAATCCTGCCAAGGTACTAGCTACAAATCCCCATTGGTCTGGAAAAAAATCACAAGCTTACTCGTCACAAAGTATGAGGGCTAACAAGACCTAATATCTAAAAATGCCTTTAATCATGAAAATACATCATTTGCATATAAAGGAATAAGGAATCAAACTTAACTATCATGAAACCACATGCTCATAAGCCTAAGATGTCATTTTCAGCACTAAAATTCAAACTAAATAAGAAATTTTCCAATTATGGGTTTAAGTTAAGGTGTTGAATCACCCCAAACTGGCTGAAGAAAATACATGTCAAGCCATACACGAGCATTTCTAGAGTAAATTGCAAGTGTATGAACGAAGTCAATGTTACCGCTCAAACTAGCGCCCTTAATCAAGGTCACAAATCCTGGTGCTATGAGGGGTAAGCACGGGAGAATGTAGTGCCAAATGTCACCACATCCCATCTTCTCAACACTTTAGGTCAACTCCTAAGACCAAGGGGGAGTCCCTAACTTCAGTAAAGGGTATCTGCAAACATTTACACACCACACAAATACCTTTCACAAGCAACCTCTCAACTAATACTAGTGCCTTGTGGAGTTAAAACAATGAAACATAAACATAGCACTTCAAGAAGGTAGGAGTTACAAAACTTTATATCAATTTCAAGATCAACAACTTCAATATCTTACTGCTGTTGTAAAATTACAGCAATCAATAGCACTTCAGAAATAGATGAAAATACAGCGAAAACAATGCCAACTTACCATATAAGATGTACCTTGAGGGTTAGTGCAAGTAACATACCTCAAGAAGGTAAATGGAGGCCCTAAATCAAATCTGAAAGTGCTTAACCAGATCTGGTTTAAGCTCTAACCAGACCTCAAAATAGACGGTGGACCTGGTTAAACTCTTCCACTTGACGATCAACACCCTAAGGGTCAAACCTAGGCCTTCTTCCAACTCTTTTAGGCATTCAAAACTTGCTAATTTTATTGATGTACATGTTATATTAAATCTGAAAAACATCAGTACTTTCCACAAAAGATGTTAATATCTCACAATCTAGCCACAGAAGGGTGACGCCCTTAAGGATACTCCAAGAAACCTAGGGGGCGCACTTTTTGGGTTGATTACTCTTTCCAATTGACGTATAATTTTTGGTTTTTTAAATTTTCTACTTTTTAGGCTTTTCACAATATTACATTTTTTGTATTTTCATGATATATATATATATATAACTGAAATTTGATAAAAAATGAAGAAGAGAAGGGGTTTGGCCATTATTATTTACCCTAGGGCAACAAGAGATCAAGTTTAGTGTCCCTTCTCAATTTGGCAATCCAATATTTATGAATTAGAGCAAACATTAGTAATCCTAGATAGGTCAAAGCAGACTTAACCTCATCAAGAAAAATAATAAACTCTAAGGCCCCCTTATGGAGATATCTTTCAAGAGGAAGGTCTCGTCAAGCGAAATTGGCAAGATGCAAGCAAAACCCTAATTTTCCTTGCTTAGGATGCACAAGAGCAATGCCAAACAAAAAAATTGAAAGATCTTACCAACATCCACCAAGAAAAGAGCAAGAGAGATCTTAGGTCCTTCCTTAGTCTTGAGTTATAACAACGATTCACATGGATCAACTTTGAGAGAGATAGCAAACCCTAGAACATCATCCTTTATCCTTATCACAAGAGAAACATGCCAAAAAGAGAGGCGTGCTAGCCTTAGAAACTCATATAGACCAAGATAAAAAGCAAAATGATCATGTTTGAACCCTTGTTCTTGTAACAAATGAGAGGGGGGTGCTCTTTATTTATATGGAGCAACCTATCCTCTTTAACTTTAGGGCCTACCTTACTAAAAGATCAAATATTTCAAAATTAGGGTTTTTCACCCACAAGTCAAGTACTAAACCACAAAATGATGCAAATGGCTTCAACCAAGTGAGATGTTGAGCCTAAATGAGGGTGTCATGCCCCAACTAACCCCAACGATGTGCTTTTTCCTTCAACGTCCTCCTTTTAGCAAGGTAAGGCCTTCTTCAAAGGATGACATCATCATCATTTTTGCACATGGAGATCAAGAGGAGGAATAATACATCAAAAGAGAGGTCCAAGTGAGCATAGATGAGGCGTGCTAAAGTGGGTATGACGACCCTTACAAGCGCAATCGCCTATACATAGCATAAACACAAGTGTGGCTACAAGCCCCTAAGCCATGTGTCCTAATGGATTCATCCCAAGTTGCACCAAACACCTACCCAAGGTATAAATGCCCAATATGATGAGGAACTTCCACCCATTAATGGGTAGTCAATAGAGTCACTAGGCTAGCACTTCTTGAAATGAGAACCAAGAGGACCTGCCATGACCAGACCAAGGGTCTTGAGCCCCACTAGACCAACACTTTTACATAAGAAAGCCCACACTTGGTCTTTTACAGTGGAAAAAGACCTCCTCAATCTAATACATCCTAAAGGGTGCGCTTCAGACAATGTGAGACATAACATTGACTAGCCTTTACTACAAAACAGTGTTTCAAGTTTTTCCTATCTATCGTCCTTTAGCTCCAACAAATCTGCCAAATATGCAAACTCACTTTTGATTGTCTTTTTACTAGTTTCACTAAAACGCAGGCCCAATGTTCAATTCTTGGCCAAATTTATTGATTCAACCTATAGGGCATGTGTTTTAACATTCCCCACCTTCCACAATTTCAAATTTTCAATTTGACCCTTAAAACTTGTTATGTGCAAAAATACTCAAACGTTGTTTTCTTTTACACAAAATCTACATTCACTACCTTAACAAAATGCAAATTAGGGCCTTAGGCCTTTTCATTAATGCAAAACCAAATATTCCAAGTTGAAGTCCACAAGCTTTCCAACAAAACCCAAAATGCAAGATTTCCCCAATCTATCACTAATTCAAAGATATAGATCTTCCAAATTAGGTTTTTCTCTAGTTTTGCAGTTTTTAGGACATGCAAGTAGCTATCACTACAATGCACACCATGACCTGGTTACTGATCCTAATCTAATTCTGAAAAATGCTCTATAGTACTTATAATCTCAAAAAGGATGGGGACTCCATAGTGGTTAAGGTGGAAAAAAGACACTCAATCTAGTGCAACAATTGGCTTTCTAGAGGGGGGAGTTTGGTCCTCACAAAGGTAGTTTTAGAAGCCAATCATGTATATTGGTTGTACTTAGCTTTCAATCCAAAAGAAGTCCTGGAAAGGATAAGGATTATTAGCTTTAGGTTCATTTGGTCTGGGGATAAGGAAAAGAGAGGTATTGCATGGGTAAAAATGTAAGATGATTGTCATTTCCAAGGAGTTTGGAGGCTGGGGCCTCAGCAACATGCACTTATTTTCTAACGCCCTAGCTACAAAGTGTGGCTAGAGATTGATTACAGGAAAAGATCTTTGGGGACAGGTTGTGATCCAGAAATATATTGTGTTGGATGAGGTGGAGGAATGGATCACGAAACCTGCAATATCTTAACATAATGTTCCCATTGTTTGGAAAGCAAAGCAGTGGTTTTGACTTTCCTTCTGATCAGTAGATGGTTAACTTGGAATGTGAGAAGAGGGGTAAAAGTTGGGTGAAGACATGTATTGGGTGTGGTCAGCATTTTAAACTTTCAGGGAGATTAGTGAACAAATGGCTGCAACTGAAAACTCCACTTTCTAGAGGTAAGAATGGAAGACAGCAGAGGAGTTTGAGTTGATCGGGGAGGATGCCATGTTATGGGACTGATATCTAGCCTCCCCTAAGGCCTAGTCATGTTCGTTTAAAAGACTCTAACAATAAAATACTTTGGTCGAAGAATCCACTGGATGGGATTTATACTCCTAAACAGGGATACAAACTTTTACAAAGCCCTTTGTGAAGATATGGTATAGAGTGGTGGTCCATAACTGTATGGAAATCTAGGTGTCCACTAAAGTCAAGGATCTTTATGTGGCTGGCTCTCAGGAATAAGGTTCTTATGTGTGATAATTTGCTAAAGAGGAACAGAGTAGGTCCTGGTAGGTGTTCTCTATACAAGGTTTGATGGGGAAACTATTACACACTCTTATTTTGTCCATATACAATCCAAGTCTAGAAAGAGGTGGGAGGAATTACAGGTCTGAATCTATGTCACCGGATTCGATGATTTTCCGCCTTGAAATTCGAAAATCGCCGATTTTTTCAGGCATATGAATTTTTTCGTTCAAGTTCGGCGATTTTTTGGGTGAATTCAAATTTTTTTAGTTTGGCGAATTTTAGACGAATTAATTCAGCACAAATTCGGAGAATTAATCTAAAATCGTAAAAAAATCGTCTTTAAGGTTCGTTTGATCCCCTTCACGCCCACGGGTGACCCTAATTCTTACTTGAACGAAGTCCCAAGTCCTCGCACCGTCGTTCATTCTACATTCCATGCGATTGCTCATTGTTCATTCTAAATAGTAGCATTGAAGATCGAGCATTGAACCTGCCAGTGAAGAGTGAAGTGTGGTTGTAGGAGCATAGCGCTGATTCCGAAAGAGTGATGTGTGCTCGTTGTTCATGGACCGTGACTCAAGATTCCACTGTGTGCAGAGTAAATACTCACAAGTCGTAGAGTGCTGAATCGCTTGAAAGTTGAGGCTTGGCGTTGTTGTTGCTGAACGTGTATTCATAGATTCCCGTTGCCCGATTGTTGCAGACTCCAAACAGGGCGAATTGAGGCTCCAGTAAACTGTTGGCCGTGTCCAGTGAGCACCGAGACTTGAGAGTGGGGGCCGACTCCAGTCAATAGCGGACTGTAGCAATGGGTGAGTGTCGGATTTCTACGGGCTAGGTAAAATTCCAATATCCTAGTCCAAGCTTCAAGCATCTAGCCTCAAGGATCCAGGTTTTGAATTTTTTTCATTAATTATTTAAGTAGATTGCTTGCTTAGCCTATGTAAAATTGAAGTTTGTACACTATTATCGATTAGGTTGTTTGTTATTTTCCTATCTTCATATTTTTCTCTGTTAAACACCGAATAAAACCCATAGAAACTGATTATCAACTTATCAATAATGTACCCTATAAAATTAAAATTTTATCATTATGAATTATAATGAATTTTATTGATTTGTTTTATATATTTTTTAGTTTCCATATTTTATACTAATTCGAACTTAATGCCGAATTTTATGCCGATTTTATATCCAAAATTTTAAGTGCCGATTTTTTGCCGAATTTCAAGGTCGTTGAATTCGAACACGAATTCGAACCAGGTGACTTAGGTCTGAATGATGAATGAAGCGGTCATAGTCTAGAATCTTGTCTAAACCATTGGTGTGAGAATTGTGCTCTGAAAAACTACCGGGCATTGCCACTCATGATTGCTTGGAAAGTATGGTTGGCAAGAAACACCAGCTTATTTGAGGATAAATGCATTGCATCCATCTAGTGTGCATGTGAAGAGAGTCAGACAAATGAGGGGAAGAGTGTTAAGCAAAGATTATCAATTGATCCTTGGTAGCTAGCTTGCATGTAATCGCATTCACAGTCCTTAAAATAGTGATCATGCTTAAGTAGACAAACACTCCAAATTTCAAAAAGATATATCAGACATTTGACAACATGGTAAAGGTTAAATCCTGTGAGAGGGATCCTAAAGTTCTACACAGGGGAAAAGTGATTCACCAATAAATACAAGTGAGATGTGAGGAACAGACCATCACACACAAAAGCCTTTGCAACTTATCTTAAATGGTATGTGAAAGGGTTGCAAGGGTGCCTCTTAGCAATGATTGGGAGGTAAAGGAGGGATTCCAAGTTGTTACTAAGAAGACATTCATTTTATGATGGAAAGATACCACAAAAGCACTTTGTCAATCATATAACTGAGCAGCTCCTTCAACACATTAGAGGAGAGGGAGAAATAGCTTTACCATAGCCCAAAAGACCCTGACTAAATGGTGTAGGATGCCAAGGTGCCTTTGAGCGATGATTGAGAGGTAAAGGAGGGATTTCAAGTTATTACTACGTTAGAAGACATTCATTTTTTCATGATAGAAAGATACTTTAGAAACACTTTGTCATTCATATAACTTAGCATGACCCTAACTGGATGGTGTAGATTGGATGGAGATCTAGAGCTCCAATAGGTCGTTACTCATTTAATGCCTCAAAATTGCTAGTCCTTTTAATGCTGAGAGTCATCCCATCTATCAAGAGGAACATATTTTGCAAATTTCCTTACATCTTCAATATCAAAAGATGCTCAAGGGACCAACAACCCAGTTGGTTGTCAATCCCAAGGAGTGTTAAAGTTAATGCAGCTGCAAGACCCATTCTCCGGATGGTACCCTAGTCAGTTAACTAGGGCAGAGTAAGACGTTAGAAGGTACCTTAGGGCCCCCATTAGTCTGTTGGGGTTTTTGGTATGGGACCAAGCAAGTAGATGCCATGGCAAAGCCCCTAGCATGTGGCTAGGGCCCCTATGTGCCTCTAGGGAATTATGGTCTAGGACCAGGGACGCGATGTCCAAGTAGATCCTGTAGGTAGAGGCAGAGACATTCTGGTATGGGACCAAGGACACGATGTCCAAGTAAGTCCTCCAGGTAGTTGATCAACTTTCATTATGAGACTGAAACTCAGCTTAGTACTGAGAACCATTCTCCGAGAGAATGGAGAACTCGGTCAGGGTCCAGAGGTTTATCAACATGATTCAATGTGAGACTAAAACTCAGACTAGGGTTGAAAGCCATTCGCTAAGAATGGAAGATAATGATGTGTGATGTCCCCTCTTTTAATCGGTTATTGCTAGGTTGCTTCTCAAGGGACTGGCCACCCCTTTATGATGTCACTAGTAGCTAACCCTTAGGAGCAGTATTGAGGACCAAAGGATCGTACCATCCGGTTTGGATCTTCCCCTTATAAAGTGATATAAAATATATGAAACAATGTACCTTGAGAGAGAAAAGTTTATTGGTCTTGTTTGTCCACCTTATATGGTTCAACCTGATCTTGTGGGTTTGTGGGTTGTTTTATTGTGACAACTATGTTGACTCGTGGTTCTTTATCTTACTTGGTCCTAGCACTCTTATTGTGTGTGTACCCTTGTCATGTTGACTCTCACCTTATGGGTTTCTTTGGGACATTATTCTTTTGGTTGGACCACTTACTTCATGACTTTATTATAAGATCATTAAATGTTTATTTTATGGTCTTATTAATAAAACCTTTATGGTTTTATTAATAAAGACTTTTGGTCCATTTATTTTATCATATGACCTTTGGATTTTCTATTCTACTTTACTTTGGACCACTTCATCCTATCCTAAGTCTTTCCCCACCTTATAAAAGGAGAGGTTATCCATCTTCAATCGATATAAGGTTTTCGTGGCTAATTATTTATGTGACTGGTTTCTCCCCACGTGACTGAGCCTTCGCGTGGTCTACCCTTACCGCGACTGCAGCAACACCGTGGCCTGCGTGACTATCCCTGCTCCGTGCTTGACTGCCCATGGTTGGCTCCTACTCCGCTCATGACTGCTTCTCCCTCCCCGCGTGTAACCCTTCAGCATCATGTTGTCGTGACTGGGCTCTATCCTTGTGCATGATCTTTGTACCCGCGTGACTGTTCCGCATGATCTTCTTCCACGTGATCTGTCCTCCACGGATCTGCTCTTCTGTGTCTTCTCAGCATGACTATTCTCCACCTTAGTGTGGACTGTGGGTTTTCTCCCCGACGTAACCATGGTTTCTTCTCCATAGTATGACCGTGGATTTTCCTCCCTAGCGTGATCGTAAGCTTGCTCCTCGATGTGTCCACATGTTTATCCTTCAGCGTGGATTGTGGTTTGTCTTCCAGTGTGTCCATGGGTTTATCCTTCAGCATGGACTGTGGATTGTCTTCCAGCATGTCCACAGGTTTACAATTCAGCGTGGATTGTTGATTGTCTTCCAGCGTGTCCACGGGTTTATCCTTCAGCGTGGACTGTGGATTGTCTTCTAGCGTGTCCACAGGTTTATCCTTCAATGTGGACTGTGGATTGTCTTCCAGCGTGTCCACGGGTGTAACATTTAGCATGGACTGTGGATTGTCTTCCAGCGTGTCCACAGGTTTATCCTTCAGTGTGGACTGTGGATTATCTTCCATCGTTTCCATGGATTTACCATTCAACATGGACGGTGGGTTGTTTTCCGCATGAGTCTCTCTTCTATGTGAACTGTAGGTCTTTCAGCATGACCTTTAGTTTATCTTCCAGTATGGACTATGGGTTCCTCAGCATGACCATGAGTCTCTCTTATGTGTGAACCGTGGCTCTTCCAGCATGACCTTTAGTTTCTCTTCCAATGTGGACTGTGGGTTCCTCAGCATGACCATGAGTCTCTCTTCGATGTGAATTGTGGGTCTTCCAGCATGACCTTTAGTTTCTCTTCCAGTGTGGACTGTGGGTTCCTCAGCATGACCATGTGTCTCATACTCAGCATGACTGTGTGTCCTTTGTCAGCATGATTGTACTGGGTATGATTGTGCTAGTTGACTAAGAAGTCTAGGTCTGTATGCTTCTGCTTTAACCCTCTTAGGTCCTCTCTCAAGGTACGTAAATTGTTTGCCTAGTTGACTTATCCCTTCGATGACAAGATAAAATATGAATATCTGAGTATAAGGCGGATTCAATCATTGTTTATGATTCTTTACTGTTTGCACATTATTTTTATGTTATTATTGTACATGGCATTTAATGATTCTCGAGGACCAACTTTAACGCAATGGCTAATGGAGCGTTAAGTTGAAAGAGATGAAAATTATGTTTGTTTTATTACAGTTCAAATTTTATTAAGCAGTATTATTCTGAATCTGATTTTATATCCTCATGCATTAAAGTTTATTACTCACGTTAAAAACTCCTCTAACCCTCAAACTTCAACAAGGAGGCCACATAGATTGATGATGAGAATGGTGCAAAGTGGCAGGAGAGCATGGTGAAGTGCCATTGAGCAATCTCTACCGAGCCAAATAAATTTGATAGCAATCAAGGGTGGCACTAGTGTCAACGATACCAAAGAATTTTTGTAATGCATGGAAAAAAAGATCAAATCCCAATCATCTAAGCAGGTTAGAGGTTAATCCCCTTGTTCCTTGTTTTTTATACATCATGTATCTATATGCTACAAATTATAGTTGTAAGTTATATCATAATGATGTATCGATGTGATTGTACTTTCATTTTGATTGCTAAATGATTCACTGATTTGACTTTCAATTTAATTAAGTCTATTTCAAAATTTATGTATTTCATGATCCTTAATTGTCTAAAAAATTGTTGTACCGTGACTTATTATTTGTAATTATTGTTATGAATAAGCACATATGTGTGTGCTTTATGAGGCGGCATCCCTAAAACTAATCCCTCATCCCTCGTCCTCCCATCCTTAAATCTCGCTAGAAAATAGGAAAAATTACATTCACAATCACTTTATTTGTTGGCTTCCACATACCCTACCTCCCCTTTGGCACCACTTGGAACAATCTAGCTTTCCCTCACCCACCATTTTTTCTACTTAGCATCCCCATTGCCATATATTGAATTGGTTGGAATCCATTTTGCTTGCCTTGCCCCTTCATTACTTGGTCTTTTTATTTACCAATTACCATCCATCATTCACCCTTGCAAGTGTTCTACTTGATGATTACATTGTCAAATGTTTGTTTCCCCCATATTTCACTATTACTTTGTTATTTGATATACGCAATTGGCATACTAATCACATTGAATAGGAAAGGAAGTGAGAGGCCGAGTAGCGAGTAAATAGAAAATAGTTTTTACATTAATGACCATTCAAACATAAAATTTGCAACACTAACATATTCTACCAAGAGGGACAAAATAAACATTAGTCCCATATTTATCCCATCCTCCATGCATGTGCACACCTTGGAATAGCCATATATGTGTTTCAATTTAATTATAGTCTATTTCAAAAATTATGTATTTCATGATCCTTAATTGTCTAAAAAATTGTTGTAACGTGACTTATTATTTTTAATTATTGTTATGAATAAGCACATTTGTGTGTGCTTTATGAGGTGGCATCCCTAAAACTTATCCCTCATCCTCCCATCCTTAAATCTCATTGGAAAATAGGAAAAATTGCATTCACAGTCACTTTATTTGTTGGCTTCCACATACCCTACCTCCCCCTTGGCACCACTTGGAACAATCTAGCTTTCCCTCACCCACCATTTTTTCTACTTAGCATCCCCATGGCCATATATTGAACTGGTTGGAATCCATTTTGCATGCCTTGCCCCTTCATTACTTGGTCTTTTTATTTACTAATTACCATCCATCATTCACCCTTGCAAGTGTTCTACTTGATGATTACATTGTCAAATGTTTGTTTCCCCCATATTTCACTATTACTTTGTTATTTGATATACGCAGACTCATCACAGTGAATAGGAAAGGAAGTGAAAGGCTGAGTAGTGAGTAAATAGCAAATAGTTTTTACATGAATGACCATTCAAACATAAAATTTGCAACACTAACATATTCTACCAAGAGGGACAAAATAAACATTAGTCCCATATTTATCCCATCCCCCATGCATGTGCACACCCTGGGATAGCCATATATGGCCTAGGCAAACAACAAACTTTAGTCCCACATCCATCACGTCCATCCATTCTTGCACATGCACATTCTGCGCTATACTATCCAATGTAAGTGCACACACATATTCAATGCAATGAAGAGATTAACCCTACAAGGATGTCTAGGATACAGTCACACCAGTGACCATTAAAGTGACCTAAGTCACATTTCAGGCTGCAATTGTTAATGTTAGCTATTGGGGGACTTGTATGTAGGACTTATAAATTCTAGTTCCATGACATCTGAATGTGCTCACACATAGCACTCATTCACAAAGAAGTAAATTTATTTATGCACTTGGAGATATACCCATATTTTTCTAGTGGATAATCTCACCAAAGAAGACTCCTCGACAAATTACACACCTCCAATATTATTAACAGTGTCCAGTGGGAAGTCTTGAATGACATAGCGTTCTTTCCTTGTCAACAAACAAACTTGACTACAATTCACTCAAGACTTTCTCAAGAACACTCTCACTCTAAAAGACTGTCAAATTATAGATCTTAAATAGTCTCATGCAATCATACTAAACTGGACTATAAAGCATTGGAGCCTTTATACAGTTAAGCATTAAACTTTCTATAAAACACTACCACCACTTCTTAAGCATTTATTCATTCAAAACGAAGGAACTTATTCTGCACTTTAAGAACCCAGCAAAATATTTTAACAAACACTCCAAAAGGACTCTTTGCCATATTAAAAAACCTGAATAGGTTCTCCTACCATCAAAACCAACTTTCATTGCATATCATTAAGACATTTTACAGAATAGTTGTCATATTTCAGGCCAAGCCTTGTTTAAGATTACTGCATTCTAAGTTGCCAGGAAAAGTGGGTATGGGTACGGGGACGGGGACGCCACTTTTTGAAACAGGGTACTTGGGTACGTCGGAGGTACTGTGTATATATATATATATATATGATATATATCTGTGTGTGTGTGTGTGTGCGTGCACGTATGTGTGTGTTAAAATTTATAGAAATAAAACATTTCACACTCACATCATACATGCATATTTGATATTTCTAAATTCAATGATTCATATGAACATTCGCATTGAAAATTTGAAACATAAAATAATNTCGATTTGGCTTCCTCAAGCCATGTCATCAACAGCCTTAGGATCAATGTCATTAGCATCACTAAGGTCCTCTGTCACGTCGTCGTTGGAGTAGTGAGCACAGTGCACTAGCAGTGAGAAATGCGGTGTTGCACTGGTTTAGGTAAAGGGCAAGGGCCCACATAACATGTGTTTTAGTGTTTTATTATTTAATTTTTAAAATTTTGAACTTCAAACTTTGCAAATCGACTCATCCAGAACAACAAGCTAAGATAAATTGTCCAACGGCTGTACCGGCCGCGTACCCAAACACGTGGTACGGTGTACCAAAATCCACGCGAGTACCCTATTTTCATACATAAAGTACCCGGTACGTGAGGTTGGATTTGGGTACGGCTGCGGACGTACCATTGAAGTACCCGGTACGTGTACCCGATACTGGTTCGTGTATCTGACCCGCCGGTACAGGTACCCATGCAACACAGACTACATTTATAATCGAACAAGAAATATAGCCTAAGGACTATTGCAATTAAGTTTGGAACGAACACAAATTAATGTAAGAACTTTACGAGTCTGTAACTTATAGATGCATATCTAGACCAAGTTAGAGTCAAAAAAGATTCATCTTTCTTTCCTGCAATCAATGTCTCATTATAATATATAACTATTATAACTATCTATATTTTATATAGTATAAACATAAAGGCACAACTATAACTTGTAGCCTACCTATCGTAAGGTATACATAGCAGTCTGCCTAACAGCATAATGTCCATCTCTTGTATCATCGCTCTTATACCTTCAATATATTATTAACTGCCTTTGTGCATATAATGTGTCTACAAGATCATGAAATAGTTAAGGGATACAAGTGCCAACCTCGTAGCCTTGTGCCACCTATCCTACACCCAAATGAGAGAAAAGAAAACTCAACTCCCCAACTTAATATTTGGAGAAAATCTAATTGTAGTATCATCATGAGGCATGCTCATGACTTTGAATATATCTAGGGATGCCTGTTAAGAGTTCACAATCACATCAGGGGACAAAATATCCATAAAAAATTGCTTATTATCGGTACCAAGATTTTCCATTTTCAACTACCAATATTTGGCATGCAATCAACATTTCAAACTTGGGAAAGGCAAAGTGCTCATTTTAATATGGAAATTTATATTTTGCTCTAGGATAGGACCTGTTCTTAGCAAGAAGGTCGCAGTGAGCACTCATGAGACATAACATGAATATCAGTAAGAAACATTAAAATTTAAGAGCAAAGGCGGTATGAGTTGGGGAATCCATAAAAAATATCTTTTACTATCACATGTGACACATCCGACATTTTGAATGGTTGTAATCTTCAGCCCATTTATTCTGCAGCAGCATAGAAAATTGATGGTTGCTTTTGTCAGATTGTTCCTTGTGGAAACATTTACAGTTCATCTTGTATGTGCCCCTGTTCTTGAATATGGTTGTTTTCGGTGAAGTTGTATAGACTGCTACCATGTACCGAGAGTTTTATATATCAGTACAACCAAAAGCTTTACATCTTGCTCAGCCAAATCTGGTAAGTTACTTGCTTTGCTGAGCTGGACTTAGACTGCAGTTACGTCGTGTAAGAAAATAGGTTTGTATTAGTATTTTGCATGTTCTATTTTTTTAATTTGATCATAGCAGCAGAACCACTTATCCATAGCATGTACATCTCAAAAACGCACCTTTGATGGAATCGCAAAACCCTTTCAGTCATAGTTCAGCAAACAACAGGCAAGCTCTCCTCACATAAGGAGACAACTTTGCAGGGACAAAGTTTTATAAAATCAGAAAAGCAAACACAATTCTCTCTTAGCATTCCTAAAACAGATATGCTACTGTAATTTCCAATCATAACGACTATATTTAGTTTTTAAATGATGTAATAATGTAACCACCAAATCCTCAGTTAGGTATTTGTCTATGCTTTATTCTTGGCCATATTTCAGCCTTTATAATTTGTAAGGACAGCTTGAAACTATCTCTTGCTCATTGTAGCATTTCTAACATTTAAGACTGTTCACTTTCTAAGCTCACATTCTCCATCTGTTTACTGTTGTATTCAACAACATTCTCCATTTATTATCATGCTTAATGCAGTTGAATCAAATTTTGTTTCAGAGACTGAAGATTTAAAATATTCATTGGTCAGCACTATTTAATGTTTTTGATTTGTTATTCTCGATTTAACTATCCTTTTCCTGTTGAAACCTGTAACGAGTAAGTTGTAATAATCTGATGATGAATCTTTTGATTTCTTAATAAATGATTTACATCTGTGAACTGGTTTGCAAATGACTTTAAAACCTATGATCCATCTTTCAATTACTTTGAACAAACGTCACATCCTTGACTCCTTGCTGCTTTCCCCAATCCTACCATTTATCTCATTGTAATAGTTTATAGATAGTTTATACATTTAATTAAGCCATAGATACATCTCTCCTCTTCTCCAACTTTGTACTATGCTATACCACTGACAATTCACATGTCAATACTCACCATTGTTGTGGCAACCAAATATGCAATACAGAATAATTCTACAGCTTAAATTTGGTTTAGATTTTTTATTTTTCAGTTGCACAAATCAACAAGATTATGTCACTTCCCTTGTGATAAAACTTCACGTGCCAGTTGACAATCATCTTTTCATTAATAAGGATTTTTAGGAATGGGTAAAGCCCTTTCCCTCCATCACCCTATATTATCTCCATAAAACAAAAAACTCTTGCACCATAATATTTATCCTGTAAATGGGTGTTTCATACCCACCCCCAGAGGCACATTTCTCTCACCCATGCAAGCAAGCGGCTCCATGCAGTTGGGACCAGTTGCAAGTCCTGGGTGACTTTGGCAGAACAGATACCCCTACCCACCGCATCTCAGCCAAAGGGATTTTCAAGTGTTGTAAGCCAAATGAGGGATTTTCAAGTGTTGTAAGCCAACTGCATTCCGTTGTAAATTGTAATACTCCCAGAATGGGGAAGGGCATGCTTGCCACAGATGATCAGAATCATCACCCATGCAAGCAAGCAGGTTTATGTCACTTCCCTTGTGATAAAATCATAAAACATCACCTGCCAGTTGACAATCATCTTTTTCATTAATAAGCATTTTTAGGAATGCGTAAAGCCCTTTCCTTTCGTCACCCTATATTATCTCCATAAAACAAAAAACTCTTGCACCATATTATTTATCCTGTCATCGGGTGTTTCATACCCACCATTGAGGTTCAACCCCAGAGACACATTTCTCTCACCCATGCAAGCAAGCGGTTTCATGCAGTTGGGACCAGTTGCAAGTCCTGGGTGACTTTGGCAGAACAGATACCCCCTACCCACTGCATCTCAGCCAAAGAGATTTTCAAGTGTTGTAAGCCAACTGCATTCCATTGTAAATTGTAATACTCCTAGAATGGGGAAGGGCATGATTGCCACAGTTGATCTGAAGCATTTTGACTAAAAAATAATGATCTGTATCCCAGCATCCACAGATTACAAACATTGTGCTCACACCAAAAAAATTCAATCGTGCCCTCATTCCTCAGTTTTGTACAAGCATCACAGTCACACCAAATTTCCTCAATCATTCCGTCACCCCTCAGCTGTGAATGATTAAATCCATTTGACAGCCCACTAAACGTAGTTTAAGGATTACCTCTACAAAAAGCACAAAAGCTAGAAAAGTAAAAACCTGGTCAAAATCCTTCCTGCACTATGAAGTACACAAAGCAGAATCATTATGCAACAAAAATAAGCCTAATGAGAATCTTAAATCATTGTACTTTCTGCTTTGGGATTTAGAGAAAATTGCTAAAAATGTATTATATTACTTAATGATGAAAACCTACCTGTCATTTTTATCAAAACCAAATCGTGCACCAAAATAAAAGGCAACTGATAGTAGCCATGCATCACTGTGAACAGCAACCAAAGATAACCAATCCTTTTCTTGCATCCCATCCCTTGCGAAGTTGATTCCCAGTGCAGGCTCAGGAAGCTCTGGTGGCACCTCTTCAGCAGGGAGATTGACTTCCCATGATTCATTTGGAAATCCATAGAGGCACAAATTCTCCTTGTCTGTAACAAAACAAGGCATGCAATTCTATTGATCATTATCTGTTATAACCCTAAAAAATCAAATCATATGAAATCTTCGCAAAAATTTTACAGGTATAGAAAAGAAATTACTTAATTACTTTGTACTCCTTAAAGATCAGATACAAATATAAATTTCAAGTTATGTAAATCCACATGCCATTATGATTAAACTAATGAATAACATTTGCCTGAATAGCCATTGAGATCTAATGATGTCATGCAAAACTGATTGCATGTTCCGCCATCAGAATTAAAATAACTTGTCTGGTCGTTCTCAAAATTTATAAAAAGCAAACTGACACAATTCTGAAATAGAAAACAAAACTGTTTGCTGTTTGCCTAGAAAATATGACCAAATACTATATTGTGAATTAAAACAGCATTTGTTCTATGTTGGCTGTAAAGAAGTGATGCTCCTTTGGAATTAACACCATGATGAAGAATAACTAATGCTCAAAATTTCTTGAGAACTGAGACCCTGACAAGCAAACGACATGGTTTTAGATTTCTGAAGTCTAATGAACCGTAACCATAAGAAATCATTCACTCTGCCAAAAGAACATTTACATGAAGAGTAGAGAATCATACAACTTGCTCGAGAATTTAATGAGCAATAACATATAAATTGTCAAAAAGCAGCACTGATATCATTTTTAAGGAGGCGGTAATCCTAAACTAGAAACTCTATGTTAAACTCACTGTATTTAAAAAATAATATTCTTGAATCAAATATACTGCAAGCCACACTCAAGAAAGCTTAAATGGATTTCAAGAATCAGCTGGTTTTGCCCCAAATGAATGATTGCTACACTTTTAAATCAGGCTTAATAGAACAAGTTGCAAACACCCTGCCTTGCTTCATAAATAGCTGATCAACACTATGACTTCTAAAGGCAATGTTATGAACCAAATCCTTAAAATTATCATAAGATAACAGAAGTACACATCATGTACAGAAATGTATACGTGGAGCACAAATCCAACATATATAAGAAAGATAAGTTACACAATAACTCCCTTAAATAAGAGAAGATCCTTCTCTAATTACCCCAAGACATTCCGTAATCCTTTCACATGTCCTCAATTAAGACTAGATTACCTTTATATATACATGTCCACTCATTGCACATGAGGCCCATTAATTAGGCTGACCCATTACATATACATTCGACCAATATATGCCCCCCCTTGGGGTCGTATTATATACATTTAACCCCATATATCAACCCCCCTTAGGTCATATTAGGTAAAGAAGTCTCGAGGCAACAGGATATAATGCAGTCTGCACGGGAATAGCTCCTGGGAGTTGGGGGAACCTGTTCCTGATGTTTCCTAAGTTTTGAAAGCTTTGGAACTTGTAGAAAACATTGCAGGAGCATTAAGAGCTTGGCGAGAGCTTCGTGGTGACCGCCATGCCACTCCACCCATTCCAGGCCCCATGGGACCCAATTTGCCCATGTTTGGCTCATTTTTATGCTAGGTTACAATGCCACATCAGCCCCACTGGACCCACCAACTGCCAACAATGATGGATGTACCATTGTAAATCTACATATTTCTTCCTGGTTTGTAATCATTGAGTCCTAGTCAAGTCATTGATTTGTTGGTTAAATGGTTGTTGTTATGTTTTCTAGAGGTGTATGAACTTTGAAGTTCTTTGTTTTATGGTTGTCATTTCTCAAGTCCACTGAATACCTACATTATTTATCTTTTTATTTTGATTCATTGTCAATAGCCACATGTCTATTCAAATTTTCAAAGAGGGACAGTTTCGAAATTCGCGAGTATTCAATTCATCGGACCTTTCTTCATCAATTTGGTCAAAGTTCAAACCCTTTCATAATAAAATATATTGACAATTATTATAAATAAAGGAAAAAATACAGGCCCAAATGGTTAGCTCAACCGATTGTCACCAATGTTGTTGGGCATTTGGCTAGTTCCATGCCCGGAGGTTCCCAATTCAAATCGTCTAGGTCAGGCACACTAGTCTACACCAAGGAGTTTACTAAGTGTTACGCCTTAAATGTCTGCAGCGCGCCTTTTAAGATGTACCGAAGTGAGGGGGTCTTTTAGCATTGTAGAAGGCCAGGTCCAGGCTTTCTTATGTAAAAGTGTTGGTCTAGCGACGCTCAAGACCCTTGCTCTAGTCATGGCAGTGTTAGTTTTTCAAGCATATATATATTCGAGCAAAGTGTTTACTGTTCTTTTACTTTTCTTCCTCTTTAAGCAAAACTTAGATCTTTAAACCAACAGATA